>CAJVQA010002604.1:0-21555 GCA_910591915.1 Cetraspora pellucida | reverse complement strand
AAAATGAACAGAAATTAATAGGACTAAAGACATTAGAAGGCCTAGAAATAGAACTAATTAGGAAACAAAAAATAAGGAAGAACATTAGTCAAGAGCTAATAGAAGTCTTAAGAAGAAATATCTTGAGAGACAAAAACAAGTATACAATATACACAGACGGTGTAGCAAATAAAAGAAATGAAGAAGAAGCAACAGACAAAAATATGGGTATAGGTTAGTTACAAATAACTGAAGCACAAAACTGGTCAAAAAAAGAGGTAGCATTAGGAGTAAAAGGATGACCCACGTCTATTATAGCTGAGATGCTAGCAATATGGGCAGCAATCTTAACAATGCCAAAAGGAAAAAAACTAGTAATATTTACAGATAGCAATGTAGCAATTAGAAATATTAGTAAAGGATTAGCGTGTATAGATAGAAATGAGGTTCTTAAAAAGAAAAATGCACTATGAGTATTGAAGATAATAGATGTAGTAAAAACAAAGAACATATAGATAGAGTGGGTCAAAGTTAAGAGTCATAATAAAAATAGATGGAATGACAAAGCTGATAGCCTTGCGAAGAAGGGAACACTAAGCAAAAAAATAATCTTTCTAGAAGAAGTCAGCTATGAAGAAATAGAGTACTGCCTAGAGTGGGAAAACAAGTGGATGGACATACCTGCAAGACTTTTATGTAAAATAGTAACAAACGCCAGACTGGGAGTAGAGTAGAAAGAAACAATAGTAATCAAGAATATTGAGCCAGAAGAAGAACTAATGATATATGATTGGACATACTTTTGAAGAAGGCTAGATTCAACTAAAGGAGTACACTGTCTAACAAGAAGAAGCAATACAAGAAGAAGTGCTTTCTTGAAATGTATTTTGGACAAACTTCAACATTGGAAGAACTTAGTAGAAGAAGGCCAGATATATATACAACAGCTGAATGCCAAATTTGCCAAAGCAAAGTTAAAGAAACACATGAACACTTGGCATCATGTAGAGGACAAGCAAATTTATAGAAAAGGATACAGAAAGTATCTATCGTGACAGCATGGAACAGCTTAAAAGAAGAAGAAAAAATACGAGTTCCATCTCAAGTATTATATATAGCACTTTTTGGACAAACAGAACGAGAGGAAATAGAAATAAGGAAAGCATTGATCAAAGGCCTAATCTCAAAAACAACGCAAGACAGGTTATCTCAAATCTTGAGTATAAAAACAAGACAACATTTTGCAAACATATTGGCAGAAATAACATGGAATATATTTTATAAACAAGTCTGGAGAATTCATTGCGAAAAGGTCAATGCATAGGAAAACGAAAAAGGAATAACAAGTAAAGAGAAAAAAAAAAGACTAAAGGAAAAAGGAAAGTCAAGTATAAAGAAGAAAGGAAAGGCTAATCAGCAAGTAATAGAAAAAAGAAAAAAGAAAACAAAAGAAAAAAAAGAGCAAATAAAAAAAGAAGTTAGGAAGACAATTAACAAGCTTGTCATGAAAGGGGGAAGACCCTTTCATTATGGACTTTAAGTAGTTAGACAAGCAGCTTATTTCTGCTAGAAGTAATGTAGCAGGTTGCACTTAGGCGCTATTAGGGTAGCTGGGTGATGCTAGGCTTAGTTGCTAGGTAAATTTATATAATTACAGTAATAGTTTTAAAAATCTTAATAAAGCATTAGCGTAACTGCTTATAAAAAAAAAAAAAAAAATGCTTTAGAAAAAACAGATACTATAAATGTAGAACTACTTACTAAAAAACAAGAATAATTGTTAAAAAATTTATTAGAAGAATTTGTTGATTTATTTGCCAAAAATATTACAGAACTTGGCAAAACAGATAAAGTTAAACATCATATTTATACAGAAGATATATTATTTGTTAAACTATGCCCTTACAACATGCTGCCTAATAAACAGAACTTATCAAAAAAGAAATTAAACAAATGCTAAAAAGCAATATAATTTAACTATTAGAAAGCCCTTGGGTATCATCTGTTGTTCTAGTATGAAAGAAGAATGAAAAGTTAAAATTTTGTGTAAATTACAGAAGACTTAACAATATTATTAAAAAAAATGCTTATTCATTATCAAGAATACAAGAAATGTTAAATGCCTTATCTGGATCACAATGATTCTTAACTTTAGACTTAGCTAATGATTACTGACAAGTTATGATAAATCTAAAAGATAAAAAAAAGATTGCATTTATTACAAAATATGGTACTTATGAATTTAATGTAATGTTATTTGGATTATGCAATGCATCAGCAACATTCTAATAACTTATAAACAGAGTGTATAAAGGAATTGCATAAAAATTTGTTGTTATCTATCTTGATGACACCAATGTATACTTAAAAATATTTGAGAATTATTTGAAATATTTAAGAATAATGTTTTAATAAATTAGAAAAGCTGAATTAAAACTTAATCTTGACAAATATAGCTTTTGGATAAAATTATTATCCTTTTTAGAACATACTATTAGCTCAAAAGAAATAGCTTCAAACTCTGCAAAAATTGATGCTGTACAAAAGATTCAACCTTCTAAAAACATTACTAAATTAAGATTTTTTCTTGATTTAGCTAAATACTATAAGCAATTTATCTGAAACTTTTTAGCAATAGCCTAACCTCTTAACAAACTTCTACATAAAGATGAATCTTATTATTAGAAAAGTAAACAATAACAAGCCTTTGAATTACTTAAAGAAAAGCTTGTTACTGCACCTATACTAGCTTATTCTAATTTTAGCAAAAGATTTATATTTGTTACAGATGCTTTATATTATAGTTTTGAAGCCACATTAAGCCAAAAAGATAAAGATAGTAAAAAACATCCTATTGCTTATGCTAGTAAAAGTTTGTTACCTTAAGAGCAAAATTATTTTGCTACAGAATTAGAATATGCTGCAATAGTATAAGCTATTAAACATTTTTATAATTATCTAGAAGCTATGGATTTATTTTGATAACTAATTATTTAGCATTAAAAAGCTTAAAATTGTAAAATTCAAAGAACATATTAGATATTGGATTTTAAAACTTCAATCTTACTAGTTTACAATTATTCATAAACAAGATAGAATTTACTCTGATATAAATGCTTTCTTGAGGCTTTAATATAAAAATTTAAATAATAAACTTAGATCAATATCACAATCTATTTAATTATTTAAATTTTAATAATATACCTTTGGACTTTATTACTTATCAACAAAAATAACTTACTAATTAGACTAAATATTTTATAATTTAAAATAAACATTTGTATAAAAAGAACAAAAAATCTATAGACAAACTATTTAAAGTTATTAAATAGACAGAAGTAGATCCTATTTTATATATAATGCATAGTTATCTTACTGCAGAATATTTAGGAATAGATGTTATATATTATAAGATCTCAAAAAGATATTATTGAACTTAAATATATAAAGATATTAAAGAATATATAAAGACTTGTGATCAATGCTAAAGAAGAGGCAAAGCTAAAAGAAAAAACTTTTACATTCTATTAAAATAGGACAAGTATTCAAAAGAATTAGAATTAAATTAGTAAAACTATTACCTATCACTATTTACAATAATAGATATATTATTGTTGCAACAAACTATTTAACCTAATGACCAGAAGCTTAAGCTGTGCCAGATGCAAATGCTTTAACTTTTGCAAAATTAACTTTATCAAAATAGTTTGTAGACATAGAATACCCAAGATTATCCTTTTAGACCAAGGATCTAACTTTTGAAGTAAAATAATTTGAGTTCTATATGAATACTTTTTTATAAATTATAAGTTCTCATTACTATATTATTTATAGACAAATAGTATAGTAGAAAAACTAAATAGAACATTATGTAAATCATTAGCAAAAGTAAAAACTAGTGAAGATTAAGATATAAATCTTTCTGCTATACTTCTTGCTTATTAAACTAAGAAGCATACTACTACTGAATATACATCTTTTCAGTTAACTTATGGAAGACAAGCTGTATTACTTATAAAATTAATTTTTTTGATAAAAGAAACCAATGCAGAAATAAACTTAAAAAATAATATTTTGTCATAAGCTTTTGATTTAATAGACAAACTATCAGAAGCACAAGAACAAGTCAAATGAAATACAGAAGTATTACAAAAAAAACAAAAAGAAAGACATAACAGAAAACTAAAACCAAAAGAATTTGAAGTTAGAAATAAAGTTTTGATCTAACAAAAGATTTTAGAAGCCTCATGCTCTGCAAAGTTTGAAAATAAAAGAACTAAACTATTTACTATCTATACTAAATTAGAAAATAATGCTTATCAACTTTGCAATAACAAGTGACAAATTTTACAAAAATATTACAATAGTGATCATTTAAAATAATATTATAAATGATAAATTAAAAACTACAAGTTGTTATTAAAACTGTACTCTATGAAATCTAACATTTTATTATTATTTTTATAAACATTATTTTATTTACTTATTACTTATTATTTTATTAATTATTTTTTTTTCAGTATTAAGATGACCTTTTTGGTTCTAGCTTTTTATTAATACTTATGTCAGATACATGTTTTATATAGACATATTTATATTGAACTATCAAATGAGTGTACAACTGGCTATATATATAACTTTTTTATATTACCTATTTAAGGAGTCTGCCCAAAGGTTCTCTACTAGTTGCTATATTTAACACTCCTGCTTAGATGTTTCATTTAAACCCTTTGATTTAACCCTAGTATTAATTTTATCAGGTTATAGACCCATATCTATTTGCTTTTAATCATAGAACTATAATTTTTAGACTATTTTTATTCTCGAGGCAAACCTATTAGAGTGAGCTGTATTTTTTTTTATTACTAATTTGGTTTGATGCTATGGCCAAAACCAATATTTGCAGTCAGGATTATTTCTTAAATTACTATTACCCTTGTAAAGTTTATCTAAACCTTGGTACTTATCTTTCTGACTTCTTTTTTATTATCTTCTACTAGCTGCAACTTAGAACCAACTGACTCTCTAGACTTTCAATCCAGATGGTCCAATATAGTATACTTATATATTCTTTTTCTTTAGCAATTCTAGTGGCCTAATTGGTTATATGCTCCTTTACACACCTTTGTTATCTAGTTTATTTAACAGTTCTTATGAAGATGTTTCATGAGCTTCTATTAGCCAATGGCACTATTAAAAGTTTGTGCTATCTTTTTACTTAGAATTTCCAAGTAGGTTTTTATCTTCTCAGTTTCTTAGCCTTCTACATTTAGTAGTCTTATTATGGGCTTGCACTGAAGCCTTATATGATATTAGTTTTTCATATTCCTCTATATATGTATAATATTATATTTCACATAGATGCCCCAAGCTTCCAATGTCAGATGGACCTGACTTGGTGTATCTAAGATTACAGATGCTCAAAACTCAACTAATTAGCAAAAGACAGTTATCATAATACAGATATAATTTTCAAAATTCATTATTTATAAGAATTGAACCTTAGACCTGTTACTTGAGAATTGACAACCTATCCACTTTACTAGGTCACTACACCTCTTTTATTTTATTAATTATTATTTTATTAATTATAAAAACTTAGTACAAAAATTAAAAAAAAATAAAATAAAATTATTATAAAATTTTATTATTATTTTTATTATTACTATTTACAAAATATTACAAAAATATCTTAACTCTTTCTTTTTCTCAACCTTCTTTACAACTTCTAAACCTTATTTTTTAAATTTGTTATCCAAATTCATAGCAAATTTCTTTTCATAACTACTTACTTGTGAATAGTGTTTCATTGACATTCTTGTTAGATTACTTTGAAATTTAGTAAAGCCTTTTCACTTGCTTCAGTTTCCAAATTTGCAATTTAATTTTGAAAGAAAAACAAATGAATAGAAATTGCTTGATTTTTGCTTTACTAAGACATCTATAAAACAAAAGTTAAAAAATATATATTCTAAATAATATACTTAAAATAATAAAAGAAAAATATCAAAAAACAGTTAAGTATTAGCTATCATCTAACTGCAAAAAAAGAAAAAGAAAATAATAAAAGAAAAATTGTTTACTAAGGCCAAAACAGATTATTTGCCTAGCTTATTCAAATAGATAATCAGTCTTATTCTAAAATGCTTTAATATTAGGCAAGACAAGCTTATAGTCTAAAAAGTATATATATCTTAGTGAAAAACAATAGATAAAAAGACAAGTTTATCAATAAGAAAGGTTTTTCAACAAGAAAACTAATAGAAAAAGAAAATAAAATAAAAAGTTTTGTAGACCAAAACACAGAAAAAATTGGATGAAATAAATAACAAAAACAGATACAACAAAAAATTAGAATTTTATTGATAGACAAAGAACAATCACAACAGAAACAATGTAATTGCTAAATTTAGAAATAGATAAACTAACCAGAACAAAATTACTAATTTTAGACAAATTAGTAAATAAGGTTCAAAGACCTTACTTTTTAAAAAAATGAAGATACAAAGAACATTATAATTACAAAAATAGAACAGACTAGATATGTGGCAATACAAATTTTGCTCAAATTTTAGAACAAAGAATTGGTTAACATATAATATAAAAAATGTAGTTATAAATAGAATACAAAAAAAAAAGGTGTGGGTCTCATAGCTTAGCAGTTAAGCTTCTATACCCTCCATAGTCAAGGTCAATGGTTCAAGTCCAGCTGAAGGCAAAATTGAAAAGATTTTAGCTTCTGTAACCTAATAAGAAGC
The DNA here is from genome assembly GCA_910591915.1 of Cetraspora pellucida. Classification (NCBI taxonomy): domain Eukaryota; kingdom Fungi; phylum Glomeromycota; class Glomeromycetes; order Diversisporales; family Gigasporaceae; genus Cetraspora; species Cetraspora pellucida. The sequence goes on along the minus strand of CAJVQA010002604.1, from coordinate 14,818 downwards.
CTGTAATTGAATGTGAAGCCCTGTAGTTAAGTCCAAGTGCAGTACAATAATGGAAATATGAATTTCTGGAAGGAGACCCAATCGTGGAGTGCAAACACTATGCATAACAAGCAGTTGTTACAGAAGGTTACAGTTATAGAAAGATTGCGCATGTAAGTCCTTTAGACTAGGGCAGCATCAACATCCTTATACCTCCTAATATAGGCAATACAACATCCCTGCACCCAACTTGTAGAGTACTTGCTTGGAAGAATAATCAACAGATTGTGCAAATAAGTTTTAATTAGGATTCCAAGAGAGGATTTGATTGGAAGAGTATTCTGAAAATAATCAAAACTGGAATGGTGAGAAAAGTGGTAAACACGAGGATGAACTGTAATAAAAGATTGGTCTAACCAAAAATTGGAAGCACCTCTGGCACAGCCGAATAATCTAACTATAGAAGGGAAAAATCTTGGAGGTTGGCATATAACTTTCTTGTACAATGTAAAAGTACCAAATTGGGTTTCTGGTCATACTTATATAGAAGTTTATGATGAACAAGACTGGAATCAACCAATCAATGTGAGATAAGATCTGCAAGATAGTATGGCATTACTGGGATCAGTATAACTCTCTGGGGCATAACCAGAATTGTCTTGCAGGTATTATTGAATAAGTTGAAAGCTTGCTATATATGGTAGTATAGTATCACTGGAGTTGGAGAAACTTCCTAGATATAACCAGAATTGTTCTGTTTGTAAGCATAACAAGTCTCAGTCCCCATCATAGAAGGGAGCACCATGTTGGAGGTTAAATGCAGCATTAAGTTACTGTATAATGTTAAGACCTGGGCATTTGCAAGAACAGTGGCAGCAGACTTGACTTGAAATACAGATTGGTCAAAAGACCAATGGCAGCAGCAAATCTGGCTTGAGATACAGGTTCTTTGCAGATTCTGGACCATTGTCAGAACACTTTAGAGGAATCAATAACAGGCATACCAAAGATGAAAAGATCATAAGGATCAAACATACCCAAGTAGGACCAATTTAAGAGTAGTACAGTGACAAAAAAATGAGAAATGTGGTGAACAAGGTAATACTAGATATAGTTAGATTAAGAGGCAGAAGAAATAAGACTAGGTAAAACATGTGAGTAAGACATATGGGTATGATTTACAAAAGACAATACCCCTGGCATTTGGGATACTGTATTAAGTTCAGTAGGTATCCTTGTCTGTGTAGTGGTTTAATGGTATGCCTTGACTGCAAGTGGTTGTTAAGATAACTGCATGCAAGCATGCAGCGGACATGCACTTAGATGCCATATAGGTAACTGGATGAAGTTAGTGGTGTAAAATTAGATAGTATATAGTACTAATAATAATTGATCCTAAAAATATAACCTTAAATTTGTACTATATTAAATTAAAGCTAATAAACCAACTGGCATTGTCACCAAAGTTCAAAAAAAAAAAAAAAAAAAAAATACAAAGAAGAAGCATGTGTTAAATAAAATTTAATTGCTATTAAGTATGAAACAGCATGAATTAAACAAAATTAATAAGAAACAGCATGAGTTAAACAAATTAAAATTACTATGCCAAAGATTGCTTAGCATAAAAGTACAAAAAAAATTTTAACAGAAATAAAAAGGCCAAAGAAATGCCTTTCTTTAATATTAATTTTCTTTACATTTTTAAAATAAGCCTCTAATAATCTTAACAACAATAAACTCATTATAGGATCTACCAACATGAGTTATTAACAAATTTACTACAAAGCTCTTAAATTACAGAACCTCTGTAAACAAGTATAACATTCAGATACTATTATCTGTGATGCCAATAGTATCACTCTTATTCTCAATATAGAAAACTCATATATGTTGCTAACAACTTGTAATAATGATTTATTGACAAAAATAAAAATAGATCTGCTCAACAATGCACCAAGCCAGATTTTTTTTATAACAATACCAATGATTATAATATCAATATAAAAAAATTGCTATATCAAAATCACTGATGCATACTAGTTAGTTGTCTACTTCTCTAACTATAACCAAATATACTGTTTAGCTTATAGCTATTATTTAGAAGCTCTATTAGTAGACAAACCAGATTATAACAAGTTCATAAAAGCAAATAGAATTAAGGCCTAGACTAAAACTTATTAATTGTTTAAAGCTATTGGCTATAAACAAATATATTGAACAAAGAAACTAACTCTAAAACATATTAGTAATATAGGTGAAGCCAAGTTTAATTAATTAGTTGATTTTTGTAAATAGTACAAAAGTCATGAAAATTTTGTGAAACAAAGTTTTTAAAGAAAGAAAAATATTACAAAGTTAATTTTAGTATAGTAATATTGGTAGTTATATATCTATATTCTTTTTTTTTTTTTAGTGTTAAGATGATCTCTTGGGTCTTTTGACTTTATTTAACAATAGTAAATATGGCTTAGTGAACTATTATAGAAAGAATGTACAATTGGCTACATGTATAACTTTTTTATATTACCTGTTTAAGAAGTTTGCTTAAAAGTTTTCTACTAATTGTCATATTTAACATCTTTGCTTGGATATTTTACTTTAAACCCTTTGAATCTGCAAACCTGTTAACTTCACTAGGTTATACCTGATGCCCAGATCATCATCTTAACTTTGAACTATTTTATTCTTAAGATAAACTTTTCAAAGCCTTCTGTACCTATTTTTACAACTAAACTAGATATCACTATAGTAGAACTAACACTTGCAGTTAGGGCTTAACTATTAAACTACTATGCTCTTGTAAAGTTTACTTAGACCTCAGCATCTACTTTATAGCATAACTCTGATACTTTAGTATACTTCTGCCTTTTGATATACCTTTTTACCAAACTCTCAAAATTATGACTAATCTATTAATATATTAGATTGGTCTGATATTCTTTTTCTTTAGTTTATTTTAGCAGGCTGGTTGGTGATACCTTTGAGACTCTTAATTCAGAGATTCTTGCCTGTTCAACTACTACAACTAGGTATTATGAGCTTAGTATCTGTTTTTCCAAGCTAGCCTTTACAGTAGGACTGTTAAAAATTCAGCTATTTCTTTACTTGAATCTTTCCAAATAAACTTTTTGTTATCCAATTTTAATGAATTTATATGACTACAAGAACTTATTTAGTGTTTGTACTACCTGATTGCCAGTTTCATTTTTTCATATAACCACAGACCTTGTCTCAAAAAACAATATCATATGACTTACATAAATGCTCTATAACCTGTTAGTTATGCTAATGTAACTATCATTACAGGTATCTTAACTTAATTATTAGTAACAGTTGTCATAATATAAATATTATATAGGTAATTATTCAATTTTTTCTGTTAATGAGATTTAAACATCCAATATATTACTTGAAAAGTTGACAATCTAACTACTTTACTAGGTTGCTACATCTTTATATATATATTTATTATTTTATTTTATATTATATTTATTATTAGTTATTAGTTATTAATTAGTTGATCTTAATTGGCTATTAGAAATATAGTATAGCTATATAATACTGAGTAACATCTGTGATATTACTATTATTTTACAAATCCCAAGTACTTCTGTATAAGTTTTATATATTCTAGCACCAAATTACTGTACCAAGTACCATAGCACAAGAATCTCAAATATCTTTAACATGAACTTCAAGTATTTCTGCATGAACTTCAAATATTCTTACACAAATCTCAAGTGCCTTTGCACAGATCCAAGTGTCTAAACACAAGCTCCAAGTGTTTTAAACACAAATAACAAATAATATAAACAATATTATCAGTTGCTTTTGTACAATTTCTACTACTCTAAGTATAGTATTATTTAATGTTGTTCAAATCTTTACTGTTTCAAGTACAATGATATTTAATGTTATTTGAATCTCTATTATTTGAGTACAGTATTAAGTAATATTGCTCGAATCTCTACTATCTCTGCTAGGTAAAAAGATATATAAAGGATATCTTTTACTCTTCTCTGCTAATTCTAAGTTTTTATACTTTGATTTAAATCTTTCTACTTTTACTTTTAACTTGTAAAAGTAATATTTCTTCTCTAAAGTAATTCATATAGGCAAGGTTGTCACTGTGTGTTTATTTTTTTTTCAATATTAAGGTGCCTTCTTTGGTCTAAGCTTTTTATTAATACTTATAGCAGGTACATGTTTTATATAGACGTATCTATAATGAACTATTAGATGAGTGTACAACTGGCTACACGTGTAACTTTTCTATATTATCTATTTAAGGAGTCCGCCTGAGGGTTCCCCACCAGTTGCCATACCTAACACCTCTGCTTAGATGTTCCATTTTAAACCCTCTGATCTAACCCTAGTATTAATTTCACCAGATCACAAACCCAGATCTATTCACATTCGACCATAGGACTATAATCCTTAGACTATTTTTATCCTCGAGGTAAATCTACCAGAGCGAGCCATATTCCCTTTTACTGCTAATCTGGTTTGACGCTATGACCAGGGCCAACACTTGCAGTCAGGGTTACTCCTTAAACTGCTATTACCCTTGTAAAGTTCACCTAAACCCTGGTACACATCTTTCCGACTTCTTCTTCATCATTTCCTACTAGCTGCAACTCGGAACTAACCAACTTCTCAGACTCCCAATCCAGATGGCCCGGTATGATATACTTAGGTATTCTTTTCTTCCGGTAATTCTGGCAGCCTGGTTGGTCATGTGCTTCTCTACACATCTTTGTTATCCAACAGTTCCTATAAAGATGTTTCATAGGCTTCTGTCAGTCCAATGGCACCATCGAAAATTTGTGCTATCTCTTTACTTGGGATTTCCAAGTGAGTTTCCATCTCTTTGATTTCTTAGCCTTCTATGCCTGATGGTCTTATCGTAGGTTTGCCTGAAGCCTTATATAACACCAGTTTTACATTCCTCTATGTACATGTACTGTGTAACATTACACTTAGCATAGATGCTCCAAGCTCCCAATGTCAGGTAGGGTCTGACTTGGTGTACCTAAGATTACAGATGCCCAAAACTCAACCAATTGGCAAGAGACAGTTACTGTAATATAGGTATAATTTCCAAAATTCGTTGTTCATGGGAATTGAACCTTAGACTTGCCACTTGAGAGTTGACAACCTATTCACTTCACTAGGTCACCACACCTCATCACTATGTGTTTATTTAATAAAGTTAATCTATATACTGTTACTATCTTAAACCATTTGTCTGCTGCTATATAGTAAAGTAAACTACTATATCTTTATCTTGTATATATTTGCAATAGTCAATTACTGTATCAGATAACCTTGTTACTTGGTTGTATTGTACCAAGAAGGCTACAACCTTATAATAATATACAGTTATATAACACTTTTTGCTAATTACTTGTATGCAAAATTGTAGAAAACTATATTAAAAGTTTACTAAAAAACAACTGTCTAAACTAATTTTACAGGTCTAAGAAAAAAGATAAAGCTAGTATTACAGAGTTGTAGCCTTCTTGATACAATACAACCAAATAACAAAAGCATCTGATATAGTAATTAACTATTGCAAATATATATAGAGTAAAGGTATAGTAGTTCACTTTACTATATAGCAGCAGGCAAATGATTCAAGATAATAACAATATATAGATTAATTTTTATTAAATAAACACACAGTAATAATTTTGCTTGTAAGAATTACTCTAAAGGAAGAATATCACTTTTACAAGTTAGGAATAAAGATAGAAAAGTCTAAGTTAAAATATAGGAACTTAGAATTGGCAAGAAAGGGTAAAAGCTACTCTTTATATATCTTTTTATCTAGCAGAGATAGTGAGAATTTAAGCAACAGTCATCAACTCCCAAGTAGCAGGTCTAGAGTTCAAATCTTAGTAACAGCAAAAATTTGCAATTCTTTTTATATTATGGTTAACTGTCTTCTGTGATTAGTTAGGATAAGACACCTGTAACTCATATTATACCAGCATGACTAGAAGGTCTAGGTATTTATACAATATTGTATGAAGAAACACAAACCAGTACTAGGTGGTGTGAACCCAAGATAAGTCTTTAGGCCATGTAAATTATAGAAACCAAGTAGGAAGACAGAAGCTTACTTGAAAGACCTAAGTAGAGAGGTAACCCAAACTTTTGATAGTGCTACTGTAAAGACTAGACTTATGAAATAGAGCTAGAACTTGTGAAACTGAGCAAAGAGCCAGCCTTTGAGAAGAGGCTGAATGAAACCAACCAGACTGCTAGAATTTTTGGATTCCAAAGAAAAAGGTTATATGCTAGCAAACATGTAAACCAAAGGTGTATAATTACAACCTGCCTTTCTGGACTATCTGGTTTGGGAGCTTGGTGAAACTTGAATTGAATACCAAAGTAGTAGAGATATGTTATGAAGTCAGTACTGGGGTTGAGGTAAACTCTACAAGGGCATAGTAGTTAAATGGTATACCTGATCATCAGTATTGGTCTTGGCCATAGCGATATCAGATTAGCTGTAAGAATAGGATACAGAAGATTCTGGAAGGTTTAGTACAAGATTAAAGGTTCTCCATGTGAATGAACTGCTTTAAAGACTTAGTGACCATGGCATATTTGCACAGTATCAACTGGAACATATTGGTAGGTGTAGGTAAGTAAATAGATACAGAAACAAAATAGTTAAATAGGGAACTTACAAGCAGGTTCCAGGTATAGCAGCTAGTATAGCACTTTTGGGCAGCTACTTAAATTAGACAATAACTAAAGTTGTACAAGTAGCTAGTTGTACACTCTTTTTATAATTGCCCTCTGTAGTTGTAATGCAACTATTAGCTAAATGTATTATCAATAAAATCCTGAGTCACAAGTATTCATCTTAATATTTAAAAAAAAAAAAAAGAATTTAAGCAACATTACTTAATACTATACTCAGGATAATGGGAGTTTGAACAATATTAAATATCATTGTACTTAGGATAGTAAATGTTCAAACAATATTAAATGATATTGTACTTGAAGTAGTAGAGACTGTGCAAAGGCAACTGGTGATATTATTTATGTTATTTGTTATTCATGCTTAAAACACTTGGGGCTTGTGTTTAGGCACTTGGATCTGTGCAAAGGCACTTGGGATCTGTGCTGAGATACTTGAAGTTTGTGCAAAGACACTTGAGGTTTGTGTTGAGAATACTTAAGATTCTTGTATTGTAGCACTTGGCACAATAATTTGGTACTAGAATACATGAAACTTGTACAAAAATACTTGGGATTTGTAAGATGATAGTAACATTACTGATGTTACTCAGTGTTATGTAGCTGTATTACATTTCTAATAGCCAATTAAGATCCTTTTATCTATTTACTATATAATATAACTATTGACTAACTAATAACTAATAATAAATATAATATAAAATACAATAATGAATATATATATAATTACTAATACTACTATATAATATACTATGCTAAAATTTACTTTGTAACATTAGTAAAAAAAATATAACAAAAGCAAAAAAAAAAAATTTAGATAACTTGGTAAAAAGATAAAGAAAAAAGCACTTGATTAATATTTTAAAAAATAAAATTTAGAGAATTTGCTGTAATCTGAAAATATAGATTTGTAGATTATAGCAATATGTAAACAGATAAACAAAACAAACATATGTATTAATAAATATACAAACAAGTTTAATTTGAATTGTGATAGATATAAGGCATAGAAAGTTCCAAAACAACAAGTAATAAACAGAAAGTACTAATATTTAGAATAAACATAAGTAATACATAAAATCAAAAAAAAAGTCTAATGTAATTTATATTAAGAAAGCATATTGGGCAGCAAATAGTATATACAACAAGATGTTTTTTAACCAAGTGAGTAAAGCCTTTGCAACATTATATAAAGAAAATAAAATTGTTGCTATGCTAACAGAACAAGACTTAATAAAGATTACTTTATTATATATAACTAAAGAAATAATTAAGAAAGCAAAAGAAGAGCAGTCAAAAAAGAAGATCAATATTATTAAACAAAAAAGAATATTATAATAAAAGAATCTACAATAAGATAGATACAAACAAAAAAAAAGAAATACAGTGACAGTCAACTAAAACAAACAAAAATTAAAAAGAATTACACAAATTAATATAAAAAAGAAAAACAAAAAATAAAAAAGCAGTTAAAAAAAAAATACAAAACAATACTAAAAGCTTACAAAAAGAAGTAAGTATAAAGATAAGTCTAATAAACAAGAACCAAAAAGAGAAAATTCATCTATCCAAAAAAGAAATACAGAAAAACAAAAACAAGAGCAAAAACAAGAAGGCATTAAAACAGAAATTAAAAAGAAAATTGACATAGTTAGAAAACCTCTAAAACAGAGCATATGCGTTCTAAGCAAAAGAAACTGTAACCAAAACAATAGTTTATTTGCTAATATACCAGCACACAACATATCTGAGAAAACAAAAAAAGAGTATATAAAATTTATTTAGATAGTTATTAAGAAACAATATATACATTAAAGACATTAGAACAATCTTTAAAAAAAAAACTTATAAATAGAAATAGACTTTAACTGCAAATATGACAAAAGTAAAACAATACAAAGAATTAGTAAAAAAAAAAAAGACTGGTACAAAATAATACCAGAAAAAAAAAAGACAAGAAAGAAAAATATAAAAAAATTGATAAGAAAAAGCATCAAAAAAGAAGCAACATGCCAAAAATAAAAAAGAAGAAGCAAGAATAAGAGAAAAATGAAACAAAAAAGTATGAAGATCAATACAAAACAAATGAAAAGTATGAAAATTAGAATTACAAAACCTACCAACAGATATAAACAAAAAAAAGCTAGAATATATTTGTAAAAAGTTTAAAAAAGCTTATATAGTAAAAATTAAAAGATCGAAATACAAAGTTTTAGTAGTAGTGCAGATAGAAAAAGCAAATAAAAGAGATATTTCATAGGCTATACCAATTAATAATAACAAACTAATACAAGTACCAATAGAAAAAGAAAACTATAAAGTAAGAGAAAACTAGAGAAATATGTAGCAAAATTAACAGAACTATTTAGAAATATTTCAAAAGTTCTACTTTTATAAAGTTTAAGAAGTAAAGAAGTAAAGACAGTTTATATTCCACTAAATAAAAATAAAAACCAGAAAAGAACAGTTATAGTAATATTTGTAACTGAAAAAGACATGAAGGCAGCTTAGTCAAAACCAATTATATTTAATAACTTTTGATTATATTAGATGAATAAGAGAAAAAAAGAAATAAGAAGAAAAGAAAATCTAAAAAAAGAAAAGCAGAAGCTTAAACAGATTTAGCCAAATCTCATATACAGAAGTAAACAGAAGCAGAAAGCAAAAACAAAAAAATAGAATACAGATAAATAAAGTCAGAAAAGAAAAAGATTTCAAAATTACAAATTGAAGAAAAAAAATAATAATAATACTTAAAATTAAAATTTAAAAGACCAAACAAGATATATATAAAAGAAAATACATATATAGAAAACATATTAGGCCAAATTTGAAAAGATTAAAAAAATTAGAAGAGATGAGAAAAATGACAAAAAAAAGCCTAGCCAATTACTTCTGAAGTTACTCTAGTTAAAATAATAAAAATAGACAAAGAGCTTAAGAAATTTCTGCAAAGAGAAAAAGAAGTATTTGAGAATAGAATATTAACTCCTTGTTTAAAAGAAAAAAAAGCAGAAAAAAAAAAAGAACTAATAGAAACAGAATGAAATTAACTAAAAGAAAAATAGAAAATAAAAAAAAGAGATAAAAATAGCATGCTATAACATTAACAGATTAAAAACCAAAAGTTGAAAACTTAAAAATCTGCTTAGCTAAACAAAAAAAGAAGTTACAATATTGGAAGTTATAAAAACAAATTTTACAAAAAAAGAAGTGAAATTCTTAATATACAAGGCAACTAAAAAATATATTGAGTATTAATATAATATATATAGCAGAAAACAAAAAAAAAGAATTAGATATAGGGATTTTATTAGGAGAACATTAAAAAAAACATGTAAGCACAGTTAAGAAAATAAATAAATACATGATAAAAATTACATTATATTTCAAACAATTGAAATTAATAGTAATAAGAGTTTATATACCATTAAATGACAAAGAAGTAGAAAAAAACATTTAGCAAAAAATAGTAAAAATCATTACAAGAAAAGAAAAACAAACACAAGTTGTTATTCTAAATGATTTTAATTATATTATAAACAATATATTAGATAGACAAAATCCACAAACTGTAAGTTTTAAAAGATTGCCAATATTTAACTAAATAAGGCAACAAAATTTTTGCAATACATATAGAAAAATATACCCAACAAAATAAAGATATTTATGGTCAAATGCAGAAATAGCAATAAGAATTAACTATATATGTGTATTAGAAGAGCTAGTATCAAGTTTACAAAAAGCAGAAATTATAAATAAAAAAAATTACTCTAAGTAATTATAAGATAATAATAGCAGAAATATAGATTAAGCATATGATAGCAAAAAGCAGCAAGGCAAAAGTCAAAAAAAAGAGTCAATTAAAAACAATATATCTTTACAATATTACAAAAATGAAAAATAGAAAAACTATATACAAGAATTACAAAAATATTTGAAAGTCAAAGAAGCATTAAAGCATATCCAAAAGAAAGAATAAAAAATAACAAGAAAAATACAAAAAATAAATAATATATAAGATTTGATAAAAAAAACAATTATAATAATAACAAACAAGCATATATCTAAAAAAAAATTTATAACATAACAATGAACAGAAGTCATAGTTAAGAAGATTATTAATAAGAAAAGGCTATTGTAAAGCTCCAAAGATTAGTCAAATATGCAAAAACAAAAAAAAGAATAAAAGTTACAAAAACAGAAAAAAGTGAAATAAATAAGAAACTTAAAATACTAGACAAAAAAGTAGATGCAAGATTACCAAAAACCTATAGACAATAGTTTAATGCTTAGATAAAAAATATAAAAAGTTGCTAAAAAATTCTTTAAGAAAAAAAAAGAATGAATAAAAACAAAAACAAAGAAAACAAATAAAAGAAAACATAAACAAAAGATGTGAAATAATTAAAACTGACCAAGAGAAAATGATAACTAGTTTTTTGTACAAGCTGTACAAAAAGGTAATGCTTGACAGATTGATTGAACAAACAGAAAAAGAGACAAAACTAGTAACAGAATCAAAGCTAGTCAAAAAAGCTACAGCAAAGCATTATAAGAAACAATTTTAAAAAATAAATAACAAATTAGAAGATATGTTAGAAAGTTAAAAAGAAATCTATAAATTACAAAATTATATCAAAGAAGAATAGTATAGTGAAATAGAAAAGAAAATTAAAAAAGAAGAATAAAATAAAATAATTAAAGAGCTCAAGATAAAAAAAAGCACTAAGAATATTAGAAATAAGTTGCATATTAATCAAGAGAGCAGAAAAAAAAGCACAAAAAATATTTAAAACCTATGCAAATTTATGTTTAGAAATAGAAAAAGTACCAATAATGTGAAAAATAGCACAAGTATATTTGATACTAAAAAATATAAAATGTGAATATAGCTTAAATAACATTTAGCCAATAGTATTAATTGAAATATTCAGAAAAGTTTAATGAAGATATTAACAAGAAGACTTAGTAAAATATTCATTAAAAAAGAAATATTTAAAGGACTAAACTACACAGGCCTCTTAGAAAACCTAACAGAACAACTAGTATATATTCTAAATATGATAATAAAAAAGGCAAAAAAAAAATAAAGAATTGTAAATACTTTTGTAAAATATAAAAAAGGCTTTTAACTTTGTCTTACTTAAGAGTTTTGAACTAAACCTGAAAAAGGCAAAATACTTAAAAAAACAATTAAGTATATCTTACCTTTTTTTATAAGAAACAGTTTAAGATAATCATAGCTTATAGACTAACAAAAGAAATAACAGCAGAAGACAAAATAAATAAAGTAATATTACTACTAATATGGCACCTCTTTTACAACCTATTATTGGAAAAGATATAATAAAACAAAAAGTTAGGCTACATAGTAGAGCAAAAAACCAAAAAAGAGATGCATTGCAATAATATTACAAGCTATCATCAAGTAGCAATTGCATATGTGAATGATATAACAAATTATGAACAGCAAAGAACAATTATTGAAAATATTGAAAATATCAGAAATGTTCTTTAAAATGAATAATATAGAGATAAACAGATTCAAGTCAAAACTAATAATAATAAACAAGAAAATCAAGAAAAAAAAAAAATAACATTTAGAAAAAGTAAGATAATAGAGGAACCAAGAAACAAAATAGTTCATTCTTTGAAAATCTAACTAAACAACAGAATGCAAATAATACCAAAATTAAGTTACATGTTGCAATTAACAAAAATGTCAGAGAAAAGAATAAATGAAATACATCAACTAATAATATATCTGGCAAAACAAAAAAGCAGCTTACTAAGAATATTAGAGAACTGCATAATAAAATACAAGAATCTGGATAGTTACAAAACATTATATCAAAAATTAACAATAAAACAAATAAGAGATCTGTTAGCAAAACTTAATAGAAAAAATGAATTAAAATAGTTAACAAAATTAAGAATAATACAAGACTGCCAAAGGGCAGAATTAACAAAATATATATAGAAATTAAAGAAATTACCAGAAGATAGATTATGTTAAAAAAACAATTTAGTCTATTTAATAATAATTAAAGTAAAAAAACTAAAAATAAGTATAAATACAAAAAGTAAGTAACAGATAACAAGTAGCTATGATTATAAAATAGCTAAACTACTAGAAACATAACTTTAAAAAAGAAATAAAACTAAAATAAATAAAACAGACCTAATATATCTAAACAATTACTTAATACAAAAGATAAAAGGCTAATAATATAATAGCAATTTAAAAGTTATCAAAAATAATTAAGTAAAGATAAAAAAGCAAAATAGTTCAAAAAAGTAAAAGCAAGATTGCTTAATAGACTAGAAAACAGAGAGGTTAAAAAACTTTTTAAGACAGATAAACATAATACATAAGCAATAAAAATGAAATGAAAAAATCTGTTGAAGAATAAAAAAAAAAAAAATAGATTTTATATAGTATAAAAGATGATAGATAACTAGAAAAAGTAATTAGAAAGAAAAAAAAAAATACTAATAGAACATTGGCAAATGCAAAATATAGAAAGTGATCTAGTAACCAAAATTAGCAAATGCAATAGGTGTATAAGTGAAGAAAAAATAGTAGAAAACAGTTGTTAACATTAGATAAGAATTAACAACAAAATAAAAATTATTTTAAACATACTAATAGAAAAAGCAACAATATAATCAAGATAGTAACAAACCAATTAACAAAGTATACAAGAATAGAAGAATTAAAAAAAAATAAATAGAAGCTAACAGGACTTAGAATGCTAAAAGATCTAGAGATAAATCTAATTAAAAAACAAATATTAAAAGAAAACATTAATCAAGAAATAGTAGAAACTTTAAAAAGAAACATATTAAGAAACAAGAACAAATATACAATATATATATACTGATAATGCAGTAAATAGACAAAATAAAGAAAATATAATAGATAGAAACATAAATATAAAATGAGTGCAAATAAGTAAAATGCAAGATTGGTTAGAAAAAAAGATAGCATTAAGAATAAAAGGATAACCAATATTAATAATAGTTGAGTTATTAGCAATATAGATAGCAATTTTAACTATACCAAAAAAGCAAAAACTAGAAATATTTACAGATAGTAATGCTGTAATTAGAAACATTAGTAGAGAATTAGAATATATAAATAGAAGTAGAATTCTTAAAAAGAAAAATGCTTTGTAGATAATAAAAATAATTAATCTAATTAGAACAAAAAATATATAGATAGAGTGGTTTAAGATGAAAAATTATAGTAAAGACAAGTGAAATAATAAAGTTGACAGCCTTATGAAAAAAAAACATTAAGTAAAAAGATAATAAATATAAAAGAAATTAGTTATAAAGAGATAAAGTACTGCTTAAAAGGCAGCATCTATAATTTATATTAAACTATTACATATTGTATTGTATATTATATTATATAAAAATAAGGAAAGCCATATAGTATTATGTTAAGATCTTTATAACAATATTGGTTTAATGTAAATTGTAGATATTACCAAATAGAAAAACAAACAAATAAATATGTTAGCAAAACTTCTATATAAGTTAGTAAAAAATATTAGGCTAGATATAAAATAGAAAAAAACAACAATAATTAAGAATTTAAAACTAGTAATAGAAATATCAATTTATGATTAAGTGTATTTTTAAAAAAGATAAAGTTAATTAAAAAAAATATATTAGATAATAAAAAAAATAACATAAGAAAAAGCACTTTCATAAAATATATATTGAACAAACTTTTGATAATAAAGAAACTTAATAAAAAAAAATCAGATTTATATACAAATGCAGAATGTTAAATATGTCAAGACAAAATTAAAGAAATATAAGAATATCTGGCATTATATAAAGATCAAACAAGTTTTTGAAAAAGAATACAGAAAGTATTTATTGCAATATTATAAAAAAAAATAAAAGAAAAAAAAACCTAAAGTTTTATTTTATATATTATATACAATGTTTTTTGAAAAAACAAAAACAAAAGAATTAGAAATGAGAAAAACACTAATTAAAAACCTAATTTCAAAAACAACTTAAGACAGTGTTACAAAGTAGATTTTTAGCATAGCATAATATATTATATTATTAGTAGTTGTTATATATTTATTATTGTATTTTA
>CAJVQA010002603.1:0-21555 GCA_910591915.1 Cetraspora pellucida | reverse complement strand
TCTTTAAGTTATTAGAATAGGTTTTCTAAGTTAGTTTTTGCTTGCTGCTACTATTTTTGTCTTGTCTGTTTTTGGAAAAAGAGATCAGCAGAAAGAGTATGTTTTTAGTTTATGATTATTTTGACAAACCTCCTGTTATTTTACTGTTATTCTGCTATTATGCTGCTATTATGCTGTCATTATTTGGCAGATATAAGATAGAATAATAAAAGAATTTTTTTCTGTTATTTATATATTATTTATTCTTTATTCATTTGTTCAACCTATATAACTAAATTAGTAGTATAGAAGAACTTGTAAGAATGTACAAGGTACTAATAAGATTGTAAAGAAAGATACTAAGATTGTATAAACTTTACAAGAATATAGTAGTTTAAAAGTTATTTTAATTGCAAGTATTAGTTTTGACTATAGTAAAATACTAGATTAGCTAAAAATTAGATAACAGAAAGTTCTAATAAGTTTAGTACAAGATCAAAAATTCTTTATATGAATAAACTATTTTAAAAGCTTAGTAATTATAGTATATTTGTACTAGTAAAAACTAAAACAAGAGGATGATGATCCTAGTGTAGTAGTTGGGTTGTCATTTTTCAAGTAGCAGATTTAAGATTCAAATTCTACCTATAACAAAATTTAGAAATTAACCTGTATTATAGCAAACTGTCACTTAATGATTAGTTGAATTGGTGTTTTTGTAACCTTAAGTTATACTATCTCAAATGGGAGCTTAGCGTATCTATACAATATATAATGTTACATATATATAGAGAAATGTTAATAACTGATATTACATAAGACTTTAGTGCAAATCTATGATAAGACCATTCAGTACAATAAACTAAGAAACTGAAGAGTCAGAAGTCTACTTGGAAATTTTTCAGTAAAAAGATAGCATGAACTTTTAATGATACAGTTAAACTAATAGAAGTCTATAAACATCTTCAAAGTAATAGGCAGATAAACTAGATAACAAAATATATAGAGATGCATATAACCAACAAGGTCATCAGAATCACTAAAAGAAAAAGATATATATGTATATTATATTAGACTATCTGGATTAGAAGTTAGAATAGTTCTGTTAGTTCTGAGTAGCAGTTAGTAAGAAATAATAGAGAAGACATTATGATAATAGGTACTAGAGTTTTAGTAAACTTTATAAGAATAAAAATAGTATAATATAGCAATTAAACAGACAACTCCTATAACTACAAGTATTAGATAACTATAGTATGTTGATAAAACTAGATCAGCTGTGTATGGAACACAAAAAGTCTAGTAAGTTTTCTGTTAAGAATAAATTCATTCTAAAGGTCTTGAAAGCATTAGGTATTTTGAATAGATGTAGTCCAGAAGATGTTCTTATAATTACAGATTAAAGTATATATGCAAAAAGTTTAAATAAGCAAGACTTATAGTTGGCTTACAAGTATAGCACCTAGTGTAAAATCTGTATAATAATATATAGGCAGACTACTTAAATTATGTACCAAAAGTGTATATATAGCTAGTTGTAACCTCTTATATATAGAAGCTTCTGAAGACATCTATGTTCAAATACTTAAATAAAACATCGATTTCCAAAGGTAGAAATGTTAACATTAAAAAAAAAAAAAACTAAAACAGTTGGTAAAATAAGTAGATTAATAAATATAAGAATCAGAATATTTAAATAAAAAACTTACAAACAGGTTTTAAGTATAATAGTTAGTATAAAACTTTCAGATAAACTATTTAAATTATACAATAATTAAAATTATACAAATAAATAGTTGCATATTTCTCTTATAATTGCCTTCTGTAATTGTTATAATATAATCACAAAACTGAAACATATTATCAATAAAATCTAAATCATAAATACTCATCTTAATATTAAAAAAAAGTATGTATATATGTTATTGGAATAATAAGTAAAGTTTAAAGACTAAATTACTTTTAGTTTTTGTTTTTATTATATTTTAAATAGTACATATAATATAAAATTTTAACTTTTTGTATAATACTATTATATCTTATAAATACAATTTTCTTTTATAAAACCTTTAAAATAAGTTATTAAAATTAGATTACTATTACAATTTATTATGTAAAATAAATATATTATTATTATTATTATTTTTAATATCAAAACAAGTAATTGCAATATGAAGTTTATTGATAATCAGTCAGCATATAACTATTATATATAACAGTTACAGAAACAATTATAAAAAGAGTATACAACTAGTTACTTGTACAATTTTAGTCATTATTTATTTTAAATAATCTATCTAAAGGTTCTATACTAGTTGCTATATCTAGAACCTGCTTATAGGTTCTTTATTTAAATATTCTAGTTCCTATATTTACCTCTACTCTATTAACTGTAGTATTAATTTGCAAATATACCATGATCACTAAGTCATGTTTAACTTTATACTAAGCCCACTAGAGTCTTTTATATCTTATATTTATAGCTTACCTAGTACCACTCTGGCCTAAACTATTACTTGCAGTTAAGACTAATCATTAAACTGCTATATTCTTATAAAGTTTACTAAGACCTTAATATTTTTATTTCCTAACTTCTACTTCCTATTTTTGAACCTACAAGATCTACAAAACTTCACAAACTACTAATTTAAATGATACAATATAATATTTTAAGATCCTTTTTCTTTAGTAGTTTCTGGTGACCTGATTAATATATGTTTCTTTATATATGTTATTATCTAATCTATCTTAATAATTCTTTTTTGAGGCCTTCTGATGATTCAGTAGTACCATCAAAAGTCTATACTATTTCTTTATTTAGGATTTTAAGTGGGTTTCTATGTTTTAGTTTCTTAGTGTTATGTGCCTAGTGGTCTTATTGTGAGATTGCATCAGAGTCTTATGTAATACTAGTTATTAATATTTATCTATATATATGTAATATTACATTTTACATAGATGCTTCAAGCTTTCATTCAAGATGATGTCCCTAAGATTACAGACCATTTCTTTCATCCAACTGATTAACAAAACACAGTTATCATTTTTTTTTTTTTTTTGGTATTAAGGTGACCTCTTTGGTCTAAGCTTTTATTAATACTTATAGCAGATACATGTTTTATATAGACATATCTATAATAAACTATTAGACAAGTGTACAACTGGCTACACATGTAATTTTTCTATATTACCTATTTAAGGAGTCTGCCTGAGGGTTTCCCGCCAGTTGCTATACCTAACACCTCTGCTTAGGTGTTCTATTTAAACCTTCTGATCTAACCTTAGTATTAATTTTATCAGGTCACAGACCCAGATCTATTCACTATCAACTATAGGACAATAATCCTTAGATTATTTTTATCCTCAAGGTAAACCTACCAGAGCAAGTCATATTCTTTTTTATCACTAACCTAGTTTGATGCTATGGTTGAAACCAACACTTGCAGTTAGGATTATTTCTTAAACTACTATTACTCTTGTAAAGTTTACCCAAACTCTAGTACCCATCTTTTCGACTTCTTTTCTATTATCTCCTACTAGCCGCAACTCAGAACTAACCGATTCACCAGACTTCCAATTCAGATGGCCTAGTATGATATACTTATGTATCCTTTTCCTCTGACGATTCCAACAGCCTGGTTGGTCATATGCTCTTTTACACATCTTTGTCATCTGGTTTACCTAATTAGTTTTTATGAAAGTGTTTTATGGGCTTCTATCAGTTCAATGGCATCATCAAAAGTTTGTGCTACTTCTTTACTCGGAATTTCATGTAAGTTTCTGTCTCTTCAGTTTCTTAGCCTTCTACATCCAGTGGTCTTATCATGAATTTGCTCGAAGCCTTATATGACATCAGTTTTGCATTCTTCTATATACATGTACTATGTAATGTTACACTTTACATAGATGCCCTGAGCTTCCAATGTCAGGTAGGACCCAACTTGGTGTATCTAAGATTACAAATACCCAAAACCCAACCGATCAGCAAGAGACAGTTACTGTAATACAGGTATAATTTCCAAAATTCATTATCTGTGGGAATTGAACCTTAGACCTGCCACTTGAGAGTTGATAACCTATCTACTTCACTAGGTTGCCACACCCTTAAAACATAGTTATCATAATACAAGTATAATTTCTAAATTTTACTATTTATAGGATTTGAACACTAGAACTACCACTTGGAAATTAACAACCTGTCCACTTTACTAGATCACCACACCCCAAATAAGCATATTATATAAGTATTAAACACTCAAATTTTATAAAAAAAAAATTTATCTTGTGAATTGTATAACAAATTTAACATTTAATATATAGTAATAATATTAAATAACATAATTCTGTAAGACTTAAAAAAATGAATTTAATCTAGAACAAATAAGTTTGATGCATTATATTGTATAATCAATTAAAAATAATTAATTACAAAAAATCAAAATAAATTTGATATTTCTGTATAAGATACAATTTTGCTAATTAGTCTATATAAAGTGCAAACAATAAAAACTGTCCATTTTTACATTTTTTTTAAAAAATGTGCTTTTATTATATTTATATAAATTTTAATATAATTAACATTTTTCGATTATAAATAAAAGTTGATTTGCATAATAAAAAATTGAGATAATGTAAAAGAAAAATTACACAAGGCTACATAAAGCCAACACATCACGAGATTATCCGATAGTCACCTGTTATCTTTAACCAATCAAAATCGTGAAATTTGATTAATCCAAAAATCAAAACAAATGATTAAACTCAATTATCTCAAAATAAGATATATGTAAAAATGGGCCATGTTGTTTCTATTGTCTGCACCCCATATGATTATCCCAGATGCAAATCTTACGTTTTCGATACTTCTGCACTTACTTTTTTGATACCGTATTGTCTCGAAATAGCGCCCGGGATGTAGGTTAAAAATTTGGCCCGAATTAATCGCAACTCTGCCTAAATTAAGCTTAATTCGGGTCAAAGTTTTAACCTACACCCTGGGGCGTTATTTTGAGACAATACGGTACACCTAAACATACCTTAAAACAAACCAATAGGATTGTTTTTATAATAAAAAATCAAAAATCAATAAAAAGCATAAAAATTTTAAGGTGCATCAAAAAGGTAAGTGCAGGAGTATCAAAATCATAAGTTTTTCATTCAGATCGGCCAGACACGTGAGTAAAGAGAAGACAGGAAAAGGAGAACATACAAGAAAACGGATATTTAAACCCGTTTTGGAGTACCAATTAAAAATGACAGGAATGGAATTTTTCATGCAGGAAATGATTATTTATTTCTATCGCCTTTAACGAACTTAGTTTATTTTCCTTTTTTTGGTTTGCATCACTCACATGAATAAGTATTTCCGTGAATGCGTACTTATCTAGTACAAGATCAGACCTTTTAGGGGCATCCTTAGTCGAAATTATCTTGGCAGTCGAAATTATTTTCGGCAGCCATAATTAATTTCGGCATTTCAGCATTTAGGCATATAAAAAATGCCGTAAATCATCCCGAATTTTAGGCAACCATGTATACCTTTCACTGTAGAATGAGATTCTACTCGAACCATCACAATCTGATTTGACGAAATTGACGATCTTCAGTAATAATATTATCGAACTTGGAATAAAAATACCTCAGTAACTACCTATCTAAGATCAATAAAAAATTTTTCTATTTAATTCTAAGAATCAATAGAATAAACAAAAAAAAAAAAGAAATCATAGATTTTAATGGATAGTTAACGTTTAAGTTGGGAAAAACTTATTGCGGTCTGTTTTGATAATGGCCTAAATTTTTTATTGAACTTTTAACGAGGATAAAAATAATTACTTACCTAAAATGAACGAAAAATTTTTTTATTTCAATTCAATTTATCTGCTATGCCTCAAATCAATTTTTGCCTCATAACCTAATCCTTACTCTAATTTGGGCCGATTGACACTTGAGGCAAGAGGCTCTATAGGATCAATAAAAAAAAAATGTTTATCGATTTTAGATATTATGTATTTATCGAGATATTATGGATCGTTTATTTTGTCCAATTAGAATGGGATAGTTCGAATAGAATCTCATTTTACCGACACTTTTTTTCATCATGGCTAGGATACTAGACTAGAGACTATCATAACCTGCAATTTGGAGGACCATCTTATCCTTGTCTATTTGATAGTGGGAAAGATAGATCAATATAGATCAAATGTTTAAAAAAAACTTTTCTGGGTTTAGCATTGATCGATTAATATGTATTTTGGTATATAATTACAATTTAAATTTGGAAACCAAATACTTGAATTTGGATACAGAATTTTAGTTAGCTTTGGTCAAAATTTGAGAAGATTATTCCAGTAATTAAGATTCATTCAAGGCTACTATAATATTAAAGTTACTAACGCTAAACGGCTGCTTTCTTTATCGGTTTAAACTTAATGCAGTAAATTTATGGTACTATATTATGTAAAATAAAATTCATTCTCTTATTGATCAAACCAGGCATATATATGTTGTAAGTAGGAATGGATTTGGAATTTCCTAGTTAAATTAGAGTTAGGGTAAGAGTGTTAATATGGTAAAATCAATCCTAAAATGTTGGTTTGTAATAATAATATCTTGGGTCACTGCTAGTAATGCGGTAGAATCGTCCCAATGATAGTCGTCACATTACCGTAATTTGTCGTAACTATAGCAAGTAATATAGTAAGTTACGGCCTTATAGCCGTAACTTACTATATTACTTGCTATAGTTACGACAAATTACGGTAATGTGACGACTATCATTGGGACGATTCTACCGCATTACTAGTCACTGCGTACTTAGTGGATTGGTCCCAGACAGTGATAACGGAAATACATGACTGATACTGGCCGTTGTCAAGTTAAATTTATTAATATGTGCTTCTATTTAGTTCACCGAGTCAGCATTTAAAAATAGAAGTAGGATTTTTA
Source organism: Cetraspora pellucida (assembly GCA_910591915.1). Taxonomy (NCBI): domain Eukaryota; kingdom Fungi; phylum Glomeromycota; class Glomeromycetes; order Diversisporales; family Gigasporaceae; genus Cetraspora; species Cetraspora pellucida. The sequence goes on along the minus strand of CAJVQA010002603.1, from coordinate 14,628 downwards.
AACTCTCACTTATTTTCAAAACCCCTTATTGAAGCACGAAGTCAATTGTGAAAGTAACGAAATCGACAGTGAACATGATAATCAACATGAAAACGAAATATTGATAAAGAATAAAATGGAAGCCAGGCTAATTCATTTACCCGATCTCGATCTCTATTTACTTCTTTATCTATTTCGCAAGCAATTCAGCAAGACGATGATATTCAAGGATTCGCTATATTAGTTTAAATTTTAACTTCACTAATTGTAAAGTTAAAATACAAATAAATTTTAAAATTTTGTAGTAACTACCTGGGTTCTTTCCCGTTATGTTTTGCACATAATAAAAAAAAAAACAAGATATATTATATAAAATTCCGAATCCATTTAGATTCCGTTTCCACTTATAACATATATATATAATATAATCGATTCTGGATTAGCAAAATTTTTTTAAAAAAAATTGATTATAGAGTTTAGTATAGAAACATAGTAATTTATTTATAAGGAACTTTGAAAAATTTTTTACTATAAGAATGGTAGTTCATTATAAAGAGAGTTGACTGTACATTAACCTCCATAGATTTTTGAGTGTGCATTATTTTGGGTTACGACTCGAATTAAATTTAAATTTTGTCAAAATTTGAACTATCTCTTGAATAATATTTCAAGAATTTACATTAAATTACAGTGAGAGATGTAGAACCAAGCGTGAAAGATGATGTAGAATAACCTAATGAGTTCGAAATAATGGTAAAAAGTATATATGGATTGAGGAATGGGACAAGTAAGAGAAAAAAAAAAAGGAGAAATTAAAGAACAGATTACACATTAGTAATGAAATTGAAAAATTCCGATTACATAGAAGTCTCTCTAAACACGTCCTCAATATGTAGAAACTAAATGAATTCTATCTAAATGTATGGTTACGTGCTAGTTCAGTTCCAAATCTGTATAATTCTGTATAACTCTTGTAAAATTATTATTATTATTATTTTTATAAATTCACACTCTCTTAAACTCCTGTTTTCTCTAATTGTATATATTGCCCTAAGGAAAGGCTTAAAGAGGTCATCATCTCAACATTTAACACCATAATCAGGTAATTTGTTGTCGTTATTGCTCAATATGGGCGAAAAGAGTTGCACATGCACTCCGCTTAAACATGTAACACAGCGAATTTCTACATTATTTTATAAAAAAAGACTAGAATCTATATTTACTTAATGAGAACTTTCTTGATACAAGAGGTTTCACAATCAGACTGACAAGGCTGTCCAGACTGTCGCGATATGTAATCGTAAGTTTTTTTTTTTTTTTTTTTTACAAAGAACTTGATCATGAGAACACTTATTGAATTTGGCAATTTCTTGCAAGACTGGTTTGGTATTGAAGGATTGTTTGGTTAATTAGTTTCTAGGATCTTCATGTGACGCGTTACACACAGTTACACGATTACACATTACATAATTCGCATAATTCAGTGTATCAATATCGATATGTTGGACAAAATAAAGTTTGTCATTGTACATACGAAAGCCGTTTAATCTCCGTCCGTTTGTCACGTGGTTATGCATTGCAAGTAAACTTTCGATTAGAAGAACTATTTCAGAATTAACATAATTTAACATTCTTAATTCCTAGTTTGACATATTTGCAAGCAATAGATAAAGTGTTTTATTATAAAGTCATGCATATTTAAAATCTCTTTCTTGTTCACCAAAATTGTTCGCTTATTTAGGTGCATTTATTATTTCTCAAATTCTTAAAGTCTTATTAATTTCATATTTCCTTATTTGATTAATTGGCGAAAAACTTTTAGCGTGACAACATGTTCTTTTAGAAAATTATCATATTATTTTTACTCTCTTGGCGCCTGTTTCAACACGGTTTTTTTTTTTTGCGCCTATTTCAGCCTATTTTAAACACGTGGGACGACTTTTACATATTATATAATACATTTAGAACCTACTAAATACTAAATTCGTCAAACACCAAATTACTTCACCTAAAAAGAAACGCATATTGCAGAACTTGCATTTGTCTTTATTAATGTCTATTAAAAAATGATTTTGGCAAAAATTTTAACAAAGCATAAAGAAACTTCCATGAGTCACCATGTTTTGTTAAAATTTAACCTTAAATAGTTAATCAATTTATCGTAACATAGACGCGTAATGTTCGTGAAATAAATATTTAAGCTCAATGAAAGACAAAGAATAATTTAAATTTAAGTAAAGATCGGATGGCAATTAGTTTTTCCTTAATCAAAAAGTAAAAAAGACAAAAAAAAAAAACAAAAAATAAATAACGACTTAATTGATTTACTATATACAGTACTGTATATATATGCACCCCTGCAAAAGGCGTTGTGTACATAAAAAAATTCTTTATCATTTTTAAATTAGAAAAAAAAAACCAAGTATTTATAAAATTCCAATATTTATTAAATGAAATATTATACAGAATTTAGAATAGCATATTGTAATTGTTTTTTTATTCAAATTACTTATTTTTTCTCTGTCGACTACAATTAGTAAAATTCTTAATAACATTACTATCCTTTAATTTAAATTAAAAACAAATAAAATAAGTATTTTATCAAGTTTTTAAATTTATACTATATAGTTATATTTTACTATTACGTATTTTACTAATACGTATTTTAATAATAAATTTTTAATATATATATATATATATATATTATAATAGAAATTTTACTTAACAATATAAACAAAGCCAAAAGCAATTGAAATTTTACTTTGCACTTTAAAATATAATTATTCTATAATTCTGTAAAAAAAAACTTTATGTATGTTTACTTTTTTAGTTCGATCGCGAGGTGATTAGTGAAACATTCTATGTATATCTTTGTTATATAATTTTAGAATGAAATTTATGCACATCAATTATAGAGTCTAAAATTTTACAATGAAGTTCTAATTTTGTAATTATTTACGTACAAAATAAGAACTTTTACCATGAAATTGGATATTTTAGAACCCTTTGATAAAATAGTAGTGTTCAATAAATAGAGTTCTAATATTTAAAATTTTTTTTTTAGAATAATTCTTCTACTACACTGTGACGTGCGCACACGTGGCTATGTCCCTACAAATCCAAGTCTGGAACCACTAACCCAAAAAGGAAAGTTCATAGTCATTTGTAATTCTGGTCATGGCTGTGCGACCTTTGAATTCACGCGAAAATAAAGTATTAGTATGATGAAAGAAAAGTATTACGTAGTATGTTGGAAAACAAGGGTTACGTATCAATTTCCGAAAGGCCATTTAACCGACATCACATAGCGTGAAAATTTACCAGTAAATATAACTATAACTAATAAAATGCTAAATTATCACTTATGTGATGTAGGTCGGAGAATGACCACTAGGAAGTTGAGCGACATTGAAAAAAAATTTTGAAATAGGAAAATACCCCAAGCCTCAATTATTATTTTGGATTCAAAGTATAAATAAAACAGATGTGATGTAACATGGTAATGAATATATGTAAATAAATTAATACCGTAAATGGCCAGATAAAAGTTCCCCATATATCAGATCCACCTTCATCCTTTTTTTTTACTAATTATTTGTCTTTTTTTTACTAATTATTTTCTTTTTTCTATTAATGATTTTCTTTTTTTTACTAATTATTTTCTTGTTTTATTAATTATTTTCTTGTTTTATTAATTATTTTCTTTTTGTTTTCTTTTTTCGTTTTTTTACTAATTATTATTATTATTATTTTGGTGGAATGTAAGATACTGGGTCTTTTATCCGACCATTTTCGGTAATTTGAATTCAACAACACCTCACTTTAAGTTAATAGTCGTTGAAATTGCCAAGCTGTGCACCAGGATTTTGTCTATTTTTTTCGTTGGTTACACGACGTTTGTCTTTAATTAACAGCAGAACTGCATACAGTATTTCCTGACCATAACAATGCTAACAATTTATAGAAAAATGATCGTCATATTCAACAAAAAAAAACAATTCCTTATTTGTAGTTCCAATGAATTTTTTTTTCACAAAACTTTAATTCCTGACAACTACGTGCGTACGTACATGCATTCTAGTGCTTACATATTAAAATTTCTTTGTAAGCATTACAATGCAATTGGAATATTATTATATTAAATGATCATCGATATCAGTTAATTTACTGTTATTCTTTGATCCTTTCAAGTTAGGCTTACTTTAAGCAGGCTTTAGTGTAGTATAGATCAAGTCGATTGTGCCGTATTACAGCTTAAGCTGTGATTCTATATTTATACTTACATTACATATCGATACTATTTACATTAATAGCATGACTAATTTTATCTACGTATTATATAAAACATATATAGAATTTTATGACTATTGGGAACCACCACTTGAGCAATGACTGGCATAGGTAACAACTTAAGCCGTGGTTCAAACCGTGATTCCAATATCAATGGCACAGGTTTGTGCCATGATTTTTAAGAACTATCTAAGCCAAAAGCAACACTATTTCATGTATGTTGATATTAATTCTGACTCAGCTGGTTAGAGCTTAAGAATTATTTGATAATTAGTCTGAGAATTTTTCTGAAATTTAATTTTTAATTTAAATAAGAAACTTTACTTGTGGATCATATGGATTTAGTTACGTATATAAGATATTTATATGCAAATTCACCAAATTCATTTGCGGAATACATTTCAGATTTTAGTTGCGGAACTTATAAATCATTTGCGGTCCGCAAGAACCGCAACCTAATTTCAGACACTGGCTTTATGCTTTGTAAAAACAACGTTCATAGCTCAATAATTCACATATAAAATAGTCTTTCACGTCTTCTTAACAGAAAAAATTCCTCGTAAAATTTACTTCATTTTTTTTACTAATACGAACGGAAATATTTAACTAATATCCTATTGCTATAAGTAATACAGGTATGTTGTATGGTACTTTGAGTTATATACAATATACCGATGATTTATGAAGATAAGAAGTAACTCAATGGTCTACTCACCCGAAAATTATCATATAAAGTTGTAAGCCAGTAATCAAGTAGTTAAAAATGTTGATAAATTCAAATAAATAAAGTATTTAAAAATGTTGACAAACTCAAATAAACTAAATAAATTAAATAAATCAATTCCATGAAATTATCAAAAAAGAAGATATCGCTTTCGATTAGAGTCCAAGACTGCCCATAAACACCATAGGTGTACGTGTATATCATGTAACGTGATGTGCATATGTATGTATATGCGTGGAGAGAGAACACCACTATAATTGCCTGTTTAGAACTTAAATTATTGAAACATTACGCATGATAAGTTTTACAATGGTGTAAATTTTTCAGAAAGGGATTACTGTTCGATGAATTTGGACAATAGTCAATATAAACCAGTTTTAAGAAACTGCGTATGTTTTTTTAAGAATAATAACAAGTATTCTCACTAATTAATCAAAACAAAAAAAAAAACTTTGTTAAAAGATTGTTCCAGCATTTAATTATTTTCGACTCTTATAAAGTCTTAAACCAATCATCTATCATTTTGTATTATGGCAAAGTGAAGTATGATTCGAATTGTGCATTGTTTTTTTTAGTATGCATAGTTATAAATTTTAAGTTTTTATTAATAAAATGTTGATTGGTGGAGTTAACGATAATTTAAACATATATTAACTAATTAGTTATAGTGTAAAATGCAAATTAATATAAAAGTTTATTACTTTGTTGAATCGATTATTATTATTCCAACCAATGGAAAAACCTTTACTATTTAACAGGTCCGAAAAAATGATATGTAACAGCATCAATGAAAAATTCGTTGCTAACTAAAACTCACCAATAACAAAAAACTAAATCAAATCTAGAAACTAACAATTTTGTAACGGTAAGTAGAACTTCAATTTGGATATTTATTAAATTCATTATTATTATTTAAATTTTTTTTTTTTTTTTTTTGACAGTGTATGCGTATGCACAATTTTAGGATTTTAAGGATTGCATGTTAGTTACCTAGTAGCATTAATAACACCAATGGTTTGGTTTATTACGCAGTATGTATCTATTGTATGTAAATTCTACATACTTATTTATATACATACTTATTTTATATACATATTTATATACTTACATATATGGTGGTCGGCTAAAGTGGAGCTGGTTTTAGAGTTACCTTTTTGATGTTGTTAGGTTAGTGGGGTTATATAGAATATCAAAAATGTAATTTATGCAGTATGTAGATCATATCTTGAATTATATCACATTTTTGGGATAATTGAGTGTTTTGATTGGTTAAAGGTAACAAGTGACTATAGGGTAATCTTGGCCCTAGCCTCATGTAAGCAAATCGACTTTCATTTATAATTGAAAAATGTAGTCATGTCAAATTTTACATGAATCTAATAAAAGCTCATTTTTTCGAAAATTTGTAAAAATGGGCCCTTTTTAATACAGAACACCCCATATATACTTGCATACATATATATACGTATATAGTTACGTGTACGCATCGATAGACGTATATACCTTATATATTATCTTTATACCAAAAAAATAAGTGAATGAACATTTACGTCAGCTCATTACATACGGGTAATTTTAAATAAAGTCCGAGAATGCTAAGGCGTAAAATGCATATCCTACTTACAATTAGTTATTCTTTAACAAATTTAGAATTTTTAGGTTTATACTTAGTGGTGTATACATATGCATTAATCTGTTTTACATATCTAAAAACCAGGGGTGCTTAATAGTTATAGGTTTTCTAAATTTCCGAATATTTCGAAACTTTCGAAATTTTCGAAATTCTCGATGCAAAGTTATGCATAGCAAAATACCCCAGTACATACGTATATCCTATATATTAAAACTATAAGCATATAGTGGTACCTTATGTAATCTATCAATTTATTACGTATCGTTATGGAAATATATCTGACTAAAAGATCTGCAATAGTAACTCAGATTACATCACTTTGTTTATAAAATTCAATCCATACCCTCCAGGTGAAGAATTCGACTGGAAGATTTTACATTTATTTGGTCATACTGTTGAAAAAAACTTGTTTTTATTATAAAGACATGCTCCTTGTTTATTCGATATTATTCGATATTTTTATTCGATATGTTTATTCGATATTTTTATTCGATATGTTTATTCGATATGTTTATTCGATATGTTTATTCGATATGTTTATTCTATATGTTTATTCGATATCATTCGATATTATATATTAGACCCTTTTATAATTTTAATATGTTTCATTAACATTACCCCACATTTAAAAAAAAAAATAATAATTCAGTAAAATATGTAACAAAAAAAAATTAAAAATAAATAAATAAATATGTAAACTTATCAAATTACTTTAGTCTTTGTCTCAATAATTTTGTCGCCATTTAAAATCTTAACTTTAATAGAATGATCGCCGCAAAACCGAGTTTTTTGATAGTGACAGTAAATCTAAATTAATTTCATTTATACTAAATTTATCAATAATAGATTTAACTTAATAAATAATCAATCGAAAATTAAATCGAAAAATTATGTGTGTAGATTAATTCCATGAATACATTTTTATGCTCCACATACTTTCGATTAATATCAAGTTCGGTAGAGACCATCACGGTTTATGCCGTAACTGCATAAGGATAAGGTTATAATTTTTGGCGTACCTATACGTACGGCACCTCTGAATTAATAATTTGTAGCGGTCAGTAATAATTTTTACCCATTAATATCAATAACTGATAATCTCTAATTATTATTATAATATATGACCTTAATCTCTAATACGTATTACGTATTAATAATATATACCTAATTTCGATATATATGCATAACTAATATTACAGGGGGTGAATTTTAAAAAGTGATCACAAATGGGTTCCTTCGTTATCCTCCAAATTTGGGTAACAGGGAAAAAATTCGCGATATATTGCACCAGATCGACATATAACTGATTCTTATTGGACATGAACTTTCTTTATTATCTTTAAATAGTATTCTATATATTATCTCATTTAATTTTTCTTGAATGTGTTGCTTAGTAACGATAAGAATGCTTATTTATCGCTTTGTTCAATTAAGTCATCACAAATTACAACATTAGCCACGTTTCCTACCATAATTAAAGTTTTTCATTATTAACTTACTCCATTATTAAATGTACTCAGTTACATAAAATTTTTATCGATTTAAATTCATAAATCTGTTCTTTGTTCCCTATTTCTTCAATTTTAACATTGTATAACATATTTTGCAGCTGTATAGTAAATTAAAAACGGCAATTTCGTTGTTAGATAGAACGTTGTAAAAAAATATATATATATATGTGTTCTTATTATTATATCTCGTGTTTCCATGTAATCTTTATATAAAATCCTATGTTTTTTCTTTTCTGAAAATCATCCTTCCTTTCAACTTCCTCAATATAGATTTATTCAAAAAATTAAAATTGTTGCAATTTTATTTTATTTCATTTAGGAAGGTACTATCTGGATACAATTACTTTCGTTGATCGAACACATTCATAAATTAAACATAGATCATAGACTCATAAAATTTTTCATACACTATATTAGCATTTTATTAGCAATTGTAATTCATACACTCTTACAACGCCTTAATACTGTATAAAACATTATTATAATTTATATTTAAAAAAAAAAAATACATGCAAAAATGGGTAAATCAAATTCAAAATCTATTCATTCCTCTCCTTCCCTAACTTCCGTATCATCGGTAACATCAATTCCAAGACTTCTTAGAACACATCGACAAAAATCTTCTTCTAGTTCTACTCTCACTTATTTTTCTTCAAGTTCTTCAACCCATTTATCTTTAAATTCACCAAATTCTTTAAATTCTCATCTTGACATTATGTCTCATTATCCTTCTTCATTACATGAGAATATTATCAATTCAAATGATTTTGATACTTTTCAATATATTGGAAATAGAAAGTATTGTAGGAGTGGAATTGAGGATGTGAACTATGTGTATCCAGTCGATGATGATGAAGTTGATCGGTGTCAAATGCAACATTTTTTAATGAAACATATTTGGGAAGGTAATTTTTCGGCACCTGTTGAAGATCTTTTATCCAGTTATGATACTAAAGTCCTTGATATTGGGTAAGTTTCTTTTATCATGTGATTTCGGTATTTCCCTATTTTGTGTTCATTCGTAACTGCATCTAATCTAATTATCAAACTCTTTTCCCTAAATTAATTAATTAATTAATAAATAAATATGTATCTATCTATACATTCTCATATACTCCCATATACATACTATTCAATATACGTACATGCAATTCAATATATACATACATATTATATATTTATTAGTTGTGGTTCCGGAGCTTGGATTTTAGAAATGGCCACAGAACATCAACGTCCTCAATTCGTAGGAGTAGATATTGCTCCACTTTACCCTTCAGAAATTCATCCAACCAATGTAAAATTCCGTCAAGCAAATGTTCTTAGTGGTTTACCATTTGAAGATGAAACTTTTGATTTTGTTTATATGAGATTCATGACTTTTGCTTTTACTATTAATGATTGGGAACGTGCTTTAAAAGAAATTTCAAGAGTTACAAAAAAAGGTGGTTATATTGAATTAATGGAAACTGATTTTAAATGGTATAATGAAGGTCCTTTCAAAAAATCTTCAAGTATGTTTACATTTATTTCATTCAATTTTGTCAATCAATCAATTACTTATTTGTCAGAAATTATGAGTTTTTACAATTATTAACATTTTATTACTATTATTATTTTAACAATAGTTGGTGATTTCTTACGTACTCAAAAAAATATGGATGTCGTTACATCTCCTCTTATCACAAAACTTCTTACTAAACTCTGCTCCTCAGAAATAAATCACAACGAACGAAAAATAGCAATTGGCGAATGGGGTGGCAAACTAGGAAAATTATATCGAGAATTATATGGTTGGGGTTCTAGAAATCTTAGAAAAGTTATATCCGATATCGGAGTTAACGAAAAAGGATGGGATGAAACTGTTGAAACTTGTTTAAACCGGTTAAATGAACGACAGGCTTATGATATGATTCATAGATTTTGGATCGTAAAACCTTCTGGGAATGAAGATGAATAAAAATAGATTTTCATCTTGACGACAAGGCTTATGATAGGATTCATAGACTTTGGATCGTAAAACCTTTCTGGAAATGATGAATAAAAATAGATTTTCATCTGAATTCTACCCTACCAATGATCATTTCCTATTCCTAAATATACGTCGCTGCATTTCTTTTGTACATTATTTTATAGATACATACATATATACATTCATTCATTTTTATACATTTCATACAAGCATATCTACCCTATCCTCCGAAGTACATATTCCTTCTTATCCTTTTTAAAAAGAATCGTTATAAAAAAAAAACAAAATACATACAACTCCTTTTTTTCCTTCATACTACATACATTCTTTTATATACATTCTTTTACATATATATACGAAAAAAAAAGAAAAAAAACCCCTCACTTTCATTTGTTCATAGCTGCATTCAACTCATTTTTAGAATTATTTAAAATATTTTCTTTGTAATGATCTTTGTTTGTAAACGTTTTGTTTTTTTCTATACATATATATATACGGTAGAAAATTTTATATACATTCACATATTAAGGTTTTTTTTTGTTTTTGTACATACTTATGTAATTTTTTTTTTAATTTTCTACCATATATTTATTATTTTCACTATATATTTTTTTCCACTCCTTCAAAATTATCACTTGATAATTACGTTTCATTATATAGACTTAATAAAAAAAAAAGTTCTATATATTTATCATTCATGAATTGAAAATTAAGAAAATCTAATAAATGTCGTTCACAAAATTTATATATATATATATTTATTTTTTTATATTTATTTATTTCTTTATTTATTTACTGTGATTATTGTTGTCTTTCTCAATAATTGGAGAAGATAGTATGATGGCTTTGGTCATATAACTTGTAAGTTTTATTGAATGAATGAACAAAGTCCTTCCTATTAAACTAAATTAGTCCTAGAACTTAAAACTTTTGTCATAAAACCAATGATCAATCATATATGCGTACGTATGTTTTGAAAGGCAAACCTGATTTTAGTACAAAACTAAATTTAATGATAATTATCTAATATTAGAATTTTTTAACTGCTTAAATGTGACAAAGTTTCATTTGAGGTGTAAAATTTATATGATTCGAGAATTAGGGTTATGGTAATCGTTTTTAAAAAACTTTTTTTTTTGGAAAACCCGATTTTTGTAGAATTGTTATTACGGTTTTCAAAAAGGTGTCACCCAACAACTTTCATGATAAAGTTAATTGGAAATTTTAATTAGATTCTAAATAGCAGTTTACAGGTCATCGTGTAACGGGAAATTGGATTCTAAGAGTATTATACAAATTTCCAAATACATATGAGTGCTGCCAAGGGAAAACCTGTCATCGGACATTCAATTATATCGTGTATAATTAGCCGTCTGTAGAAAATCTATCATCATGATAGATTTCCCATAGACGGCTAATTGTACACAAAATATAATTAAATATCCGATGACAGGTTTTCCCTTGCCAGCACTCATATAAATATCACCGATCTAATATACTAGGAAAACAGAAACTGTTGTAAGTCGGTGCAAAAAATTTATTACAATCAATTTAGTAATTATTACTATTTAAAGTAGATATCAGATATTGTAACAGCCAATCAAACGTATTGATTTTATATATTAATTAATCACGTGGTCGGACAGACGAACAAACTCTACAGCATACACGTGGTTTGCTGCACAGCAAAATGGCCAGCATTAAACTAATCGACACAGCATAGCCGTTAGAATTGGTGTATACGGAATTAGTCACGTGTATGCTGTGTCACTAAGGCCACTCCAAATTAATTTTCTGTTAACAGAGTGAAGAGAGAAGTATAAAAAAAACAAATTAAATAAAACTACAGTAATTCTATTGGTTGTAAAAAATGTAAAAATTTAAAAACTAATACTGCAATTTGATTGGTCAAAATGATAAAAAATTGAGAGAGGGGTTATGTTAAACAGAAAATTAAATTGATCTGGCCGTAGATTGGTTTTCAAAAATTGATTAAATTTTGGTCAAATTTGCAGATTATTTGGCCTAATGAAGATAATTTTAAAACTCATCTCTGTTAGGCCAAATGATTTGCAAATTTGATTGAAATCTTTGGAGTTCAATTAATATAAATCTAAAAATCGGTCATATGTGGTCTCTAGTATATATAACAACCATATGATTTATGTATTTCTGAAAAATAAAATAGTTAAACAAATTTGCTAAATATATGTTATTATGTGGTTTGGATTTGATTATAAACAATTTAATTTTAATTACTAATCAGAAAATGTTTTTAGCATATTTATGAATTGTTATTAAATAATAAAAGTTTTTTTAAAAAAAAAAATTTTAATAAATAAAATAAATCATTTAAAATTTTATTGTTTATACAGTTTTTTTTAATTTTTTTATATTTATTTTTATTTTTATATTAAATTAATAAGTTAATAATTGCAAAAAGATTATAATAAAAGGTGTGACAACCTAGTGAAGTAGTTAGGTTATTAACCTTTTAGGTAATAGGTTGGGTGTTTAAGTTTCATCAATAGCAAAAAATTTGGATAATCATCTATATAATATTTATATTACAGCAATGGTTACTAATAATTGAGTTAAGATACTTGTAATAGCAGTTAAATCAACATAACTGACAGGTTATAAGGTATCTATATAAGTTTGGCATTGTACAAAGAAATGCAAACTAACAATTAGACAGTACAAACACTAGATAAGTCTTTGTAATTATATAAATTCATTAAAATTAAATAACAAAAAGTCTATTTAGAAAGATCTAAATAGAGAAATAATCAGATCTTTAACAGTTCAACTATAAAAGTTAACCTTATAAAACAGATACTAATGTCAAACTAGCTAAACAAGCAAAAACTTTTGAATAGAAGATACTACCAATTAGACTACTAGAATGAATTAAAAAAAAAATATTAAACTAATTTGATATATCAATAGACTGGTTATAGTCTATTGGACTATCTGAATTAGAAATCTAGTGAACAAGCAGAGGTATACTAAAGTATTTTGAATATGTTGTGAAATAAATACTGAAATTTGTATAAACTTTACAAAAATATAATAGTTTAATAATTAAGTTCTAATTGCAAGTATTGATTCTGCTATAACAATACTAGATTAGCTATAAAAATAAATACAAAAGACTCTAAAAGGTTTATCTCAAGAATAAAATAGTTCTAAAGTTGAAACAATAATCTAGGTATCTGAATATAACCCAGTAATGTTAATACAGATTGTAGATTTAGAGGATTTAAAATAGAATATTTAAACAAGAATATTAGATATAATAATTGATAAAAAATCTTTAGATAAACTTTTTAATTGCTAATCCATCTATAATTGGCACTGTTTCCATATTAAAAATTGGGGTAAATTTATTATTAAATTTACTATAAAGTGGAATCTGAGATCTTTGCTAAGATAAGTAATTTTTTATTAATTAAATATTACTTTAGCTTCTAATAAAAGTTGTAAAGAATACTTTTGTGATTCTAATAGTAGTAAAATTATTAAAATCGACCTATTATGTTACGAAATATCATCAAAAAAACTTTTCCTGATTATATAAAATTTCTATGTAAACAACAATATTGTTTATAGAAGTTTTATATGAATAAAAAAAGGTTTTTGATGATATCTCATGATATAATAGGTCAATTTTAACGATTTTACTACCATTAGAATCACAAAAGTATGCTCTACAACTTTTATTAGACACTAAAGTAATATTTAATTAATAAAAAAATATTTATCTTAGCAAAGATCTCAGATTCTACTTTATAATAAATTTAATAGTAAATTTACCTCAATTCCTAATATGGAAATAATACCAAACAGTGCCGATTATAGACAGATTAGCAATTAAATAGATAATATAGAAAAATTATATATATAGCCAATTGTATGCTCTTTTGTAATAGTTTATAAAATCACATTACTAAAAAAAGTTATTAATAAAAATCAAAAGATCAAAAAGGTTACCTTAATATTAAAAAAAAGATTATAATAACAGAAGAAAATATATCTAATTAAAACTGTAAAAAATTATATTTGCAATATTAATAATTAAGTAATTTATTATTATTAAATAATTTTTTATATTCTGTATATCAAATATATGATTAAATTTAAATTAAGTACATTTTCTCTTATTGGTTATAATAAATAATAATTTATTTAAATTACTAAAAAATATTCAAAATATTAAAATAAATTATTATATATATTTTATTATTATTTATTGATAAACCTAACAGATATACTTTAAACTTTAAAATTATTTAACTTATTATATATATTAACATGTCTATAACAGCTAATAATAGTATATTCTGGCCTAATACTATACAATACAACTTTTAATCTCTAGAACTAATCATGTTCTCTTATTCTCTTTTTTTTTTTTTTTATTTTTTATTTTTTTTATTAAGGAAAGGTTTTGCCTTTATCTTTATTATAATTTGTATTAAGAATCCACAAGAGGAATCTTTGACCATAGGTCAAGTTTACA
>CAJVQA010002602.1:0-21556 GCA_910591915.1 Cetraspora pellucida | reverse complement strand
TTTTGTTTTTGTCTATTTTTTCTTTTTTTATAATAAAATATAAATATAATATATAAATAAATAACTAGTAATAATAAGTTGGATTAATTATTTATCACCAAACTACATTATATAGATAGTGTTCTGAATAGTTATTAAATTCTAAATAATATTCTGAGGAGGAGGTTTCTAAAAGGAAGAATCACCAAGGTCCATTAACTAATACTATTTCTATATTAAGATCATTAGTATCATCAAATTTTACATTACTAATGTATCTATTTCTTTATTAAGATCATAATTATTTAGCAAATACTGGCTATTATTTTCTAGTTTTTTAAAAGGATTTTCAATTGGAATGTCATCAATGAGATTCATTTCAGATTGAATTTGGTTAGCTTTTTTAATAAGATCATTCCAGGTATCATGATTTTTATTATCAAGTATAGACCAGTAATATTTAGCAATTTCTTCAAGAGAATATTGTTTAATAATATACAATAAATGGAGGTTAATATAATATTTGAAACATTTATCAGATGGTGAATAAAGTTTATCTTCATACTAACATTAAGCTACTAATCCTTTTTAATCTCTAGGCCAGTCTCTTCTATTAGATTTTTGGGATAGTTGGATATTGATATATTCAATATAAAACCAGGTACAATGTATTTTACTATATTGAATTCCTTTTTGACTAAATTTCATATTTAGATAAGATTGTAAGAAGGTGATATAATATTTAGATAAGATTGGTACAAGGGTTTCCATCATGTCTTGAGAATTGAAGGATCCATTATAGCTTATACATTTGTAGAGATTTCTTTAACATCTTCTATTACAATTATATAAAAGATTTCAACTTCTTCATCTTCAATTCTAAGAAGTATTTAATAATGATATTTAAGGAGGTTCTTTTTAAGATTGTCTATATAGAACAGTCTTTTTCATATTGGTAGCAGATAGATTGAGAGCATAGATAAATATATTAATATTAGTATTGGATTTTGGGACCTTTACAACTAATTGGATATTTATTCTTTTCAGTATTTCTTCTATATTTTTAAAAGAGTTGTTGGATATAATTTCAATTAAATAATGATTTATTATTACATTTAAAACTATTAGAAAATACTTCAAGTTTGGTATAGGATTTGGTATTCTGTTCTGCAATAGAAGATAGGTTTGGTTTTAAAATAACAACTAATTATTCAAGTTGTTGGTTTTGATACAAAGAAGAGGGTTTGGATCAATATTCCAAAGATCAAAATTCCAAAGATACTAAATCTCAATACACTAAATTCTAAAAGAACAAAATCTCAAAAATATAATATCCTAAAAATTAAATTCTAAAAAAAAAAAATTCCAAAAAATTATAATCTAAAAAATTACAATCTCAAAAGATTAAAATCCCAAAAGATCATAATTTAAAAAAACATAATCCTAAAAATATAATTCTAAAAATATAATTTCAAAAGTTTATAATCCCAAAAAATATAATCCTAAAAAACCCATCTTTCGACTTCAATTTCAATTATCAATTTCTGTTTCTTAATAACAAATAAATAAATGCCTTATTTACTTATTCACATCTTTTTCAACTCCAATTCCAGCTACCAATCACAGATTCTTAATAATAAATTAATACCAATTCCAATTGTCAATTACCGATTCTTAATAATAAATGAATACCGATTTTAATTACCAATCACAGATATCTTCTAGGTCTAGTTTAACACTTCTTTGCTCCATTTTACACTTCTGAGTAACCTACTAAAAGAAGAAGATTAATGAGAAAATAAAAAAAAAAAAACACAAATAGAATAGAAACTAGAAAAATATACTCATCAATCAGATTAAATCACTATTTCACATTAGTTAGAAGAATGAGGAAAAGAAATAAAAAAAAAAAACTAACACACTAGCATTATTTTTTAGTACTTGCTAATAACTAGAAAAAGTATTTAGATTCAATTTCTTTTGGTTATATAAGGATACTCTTTTTTATTTAAATTTTATAAATTCATAGAATTCAAATAAAAAAAGTTCATCGAATTTGACCTTGTGGTTTCTGAGATATCTTTGCTCAAAAATTTAAAAAAGGTCAAAATGTTTATTAAAACAAGTTGTACCAAAATTTTTTTCAAACTTAACCAAAAATATCTCAATAACTACAAACTTTAATTCAATGAATTTTTTTTATTTGAATTCTATGAATTTATAGAATTTAAATAAAAAAAGTTTATTATATTTAATTTCATGGTTGCTAAGATATCTTTGTTTAAAGTTTGAAAAAATTTTAGGTACAGCTTTTGTTTTGATAAACAGTTTGAACTTTTTAAAGCTTTGAGTGAAGATATCTCAGCAACCACCAGGTCAACTTTGATGAACTTTTTTTTATTTGAATTCTATGAATTTATAGAATTCAAACAAAAAAAAAACTTTATCAAATTTAACTTGTAGTTGCTATGAAACCTTTTTTAAAGCTAAATTTTACAAGGGATATGAATAATAAATTTGAAGGTATAAAAAATAATTTCCATAATATATAGTAGTATTAACATATATGTCCTTTTTAGCAGCACTGTATTGTATAAATAAATTTGGAAAGTGTACTATAAGAATCACTTAATATAATTACATAGAAAGTACTATTTTAGTTTAGTAATTTATATTTCTAGTTAGCAGTATTGATGACTAAACTAATAAAGTAGTTTCTACTTTACTATATTAAGTAATTATTATAGTACACCCTTCAAATTTATTTATACAATACAGTACAGTTATAGAAATCTTAATACCATATAATATTATCATAAAGGTTCTTAACACAATACAATACTGGTATTATGGATGCCACTAGGGTGTTTGGTTAATATACTAAATCAAACATATGTATAGTCCTCTATAAAATTGATATGTTATTGATTTACATACTACATAAATTGTATTATTGATATTTATATATAAATCATAACACTAACTGCATCAAAAAAGTAACCCTAACTTTAAACCGGTTAATTTAGCTATCTAGTTGTTAATTTATTAATTGATTGTAAAAGGTAAATATATTAATCAATGTGTTATAACCAATACATTGAACTCTTATGTCAAAATTTCAATATTAAAGATATAACGCAAGTTATTTACAAATTTATTCTTTTAAGTTATATAAATTGCTAAAAAATATTAGAAAAAAAATCAATTTTAAGTTCTCCAAAAAACCTACATGACAAATTTAAAAGCATATCTTTTTAATCTATTTTTTATTACTTTTATATTCGAATAACTAATAATAAAAGAGAAGTTAAATTTGACGTTCATATAATAAATTTATATTAAAAAGTGGTATCTGTTTATGTAATAATACAATCATATAAAAAACTGTTATAATTAGTTTAATTAGGGGTCTTTACATATCTTTGTCATAATTAGTCGGTCAAACATCCTATGGATGTCACCCTTTTACTTCAGGTCTACTAGATTTTAACATCAAGCAATTATAATACATCTCAAATTTATTTATACATCATTACAAAGAGCATGTTATTATATTATATAAAAGTAAACGAATTTATTTTTATGCAAATAAGCAGCATATTTTGTTTACATTAATACATTAATGCATTCCACATGCATTACATAGTGACAGATCTATTTCTATTAACATTAGATACCAAAGATCATTCCCTTTCTCTATTAGTATTGCTATTAGTATTAGGTACTGAGGATCATTCTCTTCCCCTATTAGAATGGCTTAGCATAGCAGTTACTTCTTCATATGAAGGAGGTAGAGTATAATTTATATGACTCTCACATCTTTTTTGAATTTCTAAATTTGTGTTCCTAATTTTATCAAATTGTGTAACTAAAAAAATAATCATTGAGTTTAGAAATATAATTAAATTATACGTATATAACTTTAGATTTTAGAAACTTACTAGGTCTTTCCCAAAATTTAGTATGAAACTTATCAAAATAGCACTCACCAGCTCTACTTCTTTTTCTATCATGGTTTTTTGACATATAATTGCATACAGTCTAACAAAAAAAAAGATAAAAAAAGAATATATATTATAGTAATAATATAGAAAAAAACTGATTTATATATTTACATTATAGTCACTCACAAGGTTTATGAATTTGTCTTTACACTAATATCTGTTAAATTTTGTATTATATTGTTTATTTATATTATTCGCAATGCTCTTTTAAAAATCTATGCGACTTCGAGAAGTTATATTGTAGTACTTAATATTTCTTGATCTTCTTTTATTGATTAACATTTGAATTTGTTTGTCAGTCTATTCAACTATTTTTTTGAAATAATTTGATAAGCAGAACAAAATAAAAAGAATTTATATTAATATTCAACTTTATATCAATTTCTTAAATGAATATATAACAAATAATTATGCTACCTAACTTTTATTACATAATTTCTTTTTACATGAGTATTGTCAAGAAAAAACCTGTCATTATATTTATGTCAAACAAAATTTTAAATTATGTCTGTTACAAAATATAATTGAAGGCCCGATGGCAGGTTCTTCTTTGATTACACTCATATATTAAAGAAAAACTTATATTATTACGATCAAGGCAACTCACATGACTGCCAAATCATTACAAAAAAGAAACAAGATAGTTTAGTGATAGCAGAAAAATGTGATTACAACCTAATAATTCAAATTACACATTAATTAAATTATTACATATATAAAAAACTACAGTATTTGGTATTATTATAATAGTAACATGAGGAAGGTGCCAGGCTGTGTGAAACATAGAATTAGTACAAGCCCTGTATTTTGTAAATATAATTTTCTTTTTTGTAATCGAAGATTGTAGCTGAATTAGTATCATCGTACCAAAATCCTGTAATAGTCTTTAGTAACGAAACCATGAATCACTAAAACTAAGTAGTAATAGTATTAGTGAGTAAAACTACTAGTTTTAAAGATCATATGTTTGATTATCATACTTCTTAATGGTTTGTAAAGTATAAAATTAGGGCTTCGAGCCTTTAAATAAAGCCTACAGTCTTCGATGTCTTACTTGGTTAAATAATAAAATTAATTTCTCAAGCATTGAATGATTTTGTTGTTATAATTTATTTATTTACTTAATAAAAAAAAACTGCTTAATAACCATAATATTAAAAAATTCATTAAATTTCTTTTATTCTTTGAAATATTATCATAATTCATTATTACTATACTTAAACTATTAATTAAATACCTCTTTATTAATTGCATCAGTTACATCACTAAATTGATCTAATATATTAAATTTATTATATAATAATAAGAGTGATTATCACTTAAATTGATTAATTATCTTATTCTGCATAAATCAGTTAACTGACTCTAATAAAATACCAATCTATATGAACAAGCCACCCTATTGCTAGTCCTATATTATCCTACTACTAACAACTATAGTTTACTATTGGAGTTAAATTGGACATCAAATACACTGCAGCTCTTCCAAACAATAGTAACAGTATCTTAAACATAATGCATAATTTGAATTATCTGATCATAAGTAGTCAATAATCATGAGACTGCGACACTTTTCTAACTAATTTCTAGCAAAGGTTTTTCAATAACTGCATAAGCAAATCTAGTAAAAAATTTTTTATTTTAATTCTATATTTTCATAAAATTAAAATAAAAAAATTATTAAATTAGGTTGATAGTTATTGAGAAACCTTCACTAGAAGGTTAAAAAGTAACTTATAATATCTTTAAAAATAGAAAAAAAATTTATCCTGTTTTCAAATTTCAATAATAATTTCTTACTAACCATTTATTCAAACTTAATAATTTTTATTTTTATTTTAATTCTACAAATATGTAAAATATGTAGGATTAAAAAAAAATTATTAAAATTAAATAGGTAGCTGTTAAGAAATATTGATTAAAAGTTAAAAAAAATTATCTGCAGTAGCATCATTTTATAGGTGCCTGAACTTTGAACAAAGTTTATTTAACATTTCTCTGACCAAATTCGATCAAGATTTTTTTATTTTAATTCTATAGTAGTATAGAATTAAAATAAAAAATTTTATCGAATTTGATCAAGTAAGTGTCAAGTAATCCTCATTCAAAGTTTAAGCATTTGTAAAAAAAATACACTATGGCTAATTATTTTTGACTTTTAATTAATATTTCTCAACAGCTACCTATTTAATTTTAATAATTTTTTTTTTAATCCTACATATATTACATATTTGTAGAATTAAAATAAAAATAAAAATTATTAAGTTTGAATAAATGGTTAGTGAGAAATTATTATTGAAATTTGAAAATATCAGGTAAATTGTTTCTATTTTAAAAATATTACAAGTTTTTTTTTAACCTTCTAGTAAAGGTTTTTCAATAACTATTAAACCAAATTTAATAATTTTATTTTAATTTTATAAAAGTATAGAATTAAAATAAAATAAAATAAAAATTTACTAAATTGCTAGAAGTTTTTAATTTATCTAGTAGGATGCATATGTATGTTGTCGATTATGTGCTAATCTAAAAAGTTGATTGGGGTAGTTTATTTTTCTGCAACCACTAACCAGAACACCTGATAAAAATTGGTCTAATAAAAACTATTTTGTATTATAACTGTTTTACAAATCATTGTAACAATAATGTCAACACTATTAATCTTTCATTCAAATGCTTATTCAACATACTTTAACAGTACTTTAACAGTACTTTAACAGTGCTTTAACAATACTTCAACAGTACTTCAACAGTAGCATAGTGATTTTACATAAATTTATTAACAGTACTTCAACAGTAGCATAGCAATTTTACATAGATTTATTATAAAAAAACCAACAGTACTTTAACATTCAACAGTACTTAGTAGATTTATTATAAAAAAACTAACAAAACTTTAATAGTACTTTAACAGTACTTCAACAGTACTTCAACAGTACTTTAGCAGTACTTCAACAATACTTTAACAGTAGTATAAAGATTTTACATAGATTTATTATAAAAACACCAACAGTACTTTAATAGTGGTTTATCTAAAACTTTGTAAAAATCTTATATTTTGCATAAATCCTAAATTTTTAAAAACTGTGAATTATACAAATATCAATTATTTTTTTGAAGATCTATAAATTGTGTTTTTAAGATATAAACCTATCAAAAATTTCTGTTATTTCTAAAAACCTATGTTTACTAAGCATGAACAATGTAAAATATACTTAATTTTTTGATATTAATGTTTAACGATCTGTAAAATAATCATTATATAAGTTACAGGAATTACAAAATAGCTGTAAAAAAAAAATACTTAACTATTCAGATTCAAAGTTACCATTAAATAATTCAAATTGATCAAATCAAATATTAATAATCAAATTCAAATCAAATAATTATCTAATTTGAATTTGATCAAATCAATTTAGTTCGATTTGAACTTGATTTGAGATCAAATATTTGATTGAAGAAACATATGAGTATTTCTTTTTTGCAATCGAGTAGTCTATAAAGTTGTTTGCAACATACTTTTTCTTTCTCATTTTTCATTCATTTTTTTTTTATATTATGGCTTTCTTATTTATGACTGCTGTTCTGACAGACTATACAAGTTATGCATTGCTCTAATGCAAGTAAGGTAGAAGGAATCAATATAACCAGAATGAAAGTTGAATTCACAGAAAAGACAGTTAATTCCTAATATTTTTCACTTATTAAATATACTATGATCTAATTAATCTTATTTACATTTTATCAGATATATATATTATAAGAGGTGAATTTGGAGCTACTGGGTCTCTCATAGTTAAAATGTAATAAATGTAATGCAAAGACCAAGACAACTCAAAAAAAAGACATGAAAGATTTGGTCCAAGAACCAAGGATTCTACTGCCACTAAGATCCTAGTTTTAAGGTGTGTCTTTATTACTAACAAATAATCGATATCTTATCTCTACTTAACTGTCTTTTTATTAATAAAAATTACAGGACTTTATACAAGAAAAATACAGTAGAGGCTTTGACACAGCTTAACTAAATTAAGTATTAGAGGGGGAAATCTACAAGCTACAATAATTTATTTACATGTCTATGACATAAAGCCATTATTCAATTAATCTTAATAAGCTTCACTTCAAGCTAAACCCAATATAGCAATTTATTAAATACTACTTTCACATGCAGCTTAGCTTTGGCTTGGGATCTTAATTTAGGTCATAATTACATTTCCCACATGCCTACAGCTAGGTCACGTTTCCTACATGTCTACAGCAGACAAGCTACAGACAGTTCTTAGAGACAGTTTAAATCATGTGAATAGTTGTTAGGAACAGTTAAGGTTTAGTGGTTTTAGCAATATTACATGAATTTAACTGTCCATACTGTCTGTAAGAACTGTCTATAGATCCTGCATGCCTACAGCTAGGTCACGTTTTTCCTTTCACAATATTTATATCTGGATTTAAAATAGATATATTTTTTGATTTAATTTATATCTGGATAATTAAAATATATCTGGATTCTAACTCTAAAACTTGCAAACCCAGAATTAAAATTTTATAATTCAAATACTATGTAATATATTCAGATCATATTTTGTTATAATGTATTAAAACAATTTTCAATCAAACAAACATGTTTTTTAAAATCACATTTTAAAAAATTTGCCATCCCTATGCTACCTTAAGACTGCTTCAAATTGATTCACTATTTAATATAATATTTTTTATATAAGAGAGGATAATAATATAACATAATACTGCAAATATTTTTTTAATAGCATAATTTGTTATATTGCATGTACATAAAAAATTATTTGTTACAATATTTATATATATCACAATTTGATTGATGCTACATAGTTATTTAATTTTATATTGCTATTAAAAGATGATTAAAAAGAAAGATTATATGCAATCCCTTTTAAAAAATCTATAGTTGTATGATTAAACCGATCATTTAAAACACTCATGATCTGTTTTTCTCGTTCAAATGTATTTTTTTTAGATTTGGGTTTTGGTTCTTCATTAAGAATTCTTTCTATCTGACAATCAACATTTTGTTGTTCCTTTTGGAATTCTTTAATAATTGAATAGACATCTACATAAGTACGACCAACTAAGATATTCTAATAATGATGTCATGCCTCAATTTTATTTTGTATATGTGAAACTCTAGTTTCAACAGAGCTATAAACAGACTATAACTCTGGTAGGAAAAGAGGTGGATTACATAATTCATTGCTATTAGTTAATAACCATTGAATATTTCCATGTACATATATATTACCAACCATTGTGTAATATCAGCTGCAGCTGGTGGCAGTGTTGTCATGTGGACAATCTTGGACATAGTACTTAGACAATCTTGGACATTTGGGCAAAAAATAAACTTAATTTACTCAAAATTTTATTATGATAACTTGTTTTAGTCTTCTAATTAAAATTGTAGAACATTAGACGGAATATATAATTATCAATATTTTATAAAAATATTTTAAATAATTATGGCTAAAATTAATATTTCAGATCTTGGACATTTTCAAAAAATGGTTGGACAGCCAAAATGTACAACACTGGCTGGTGGCGTTTCTGCTTTTAGAATCTTAAATGCATCAAGAATTTCATCAGGTCGAAGAAAAGCCAAAGCAAGTAAACACTGTAACATAAAACTTAAATCTATATCAGTTCTATATTGACTTGCTAATCCAAATTTTTGTATTTTTCATCACAAACTTTTTATAAAATGGAAAAAACAACATTTATTTGTAACACCTAGATGAATTTAATTTGTTAGCTATTTATTTATTTATTGTTATTAGTGTTTAAAAATTAAATACGTATATAGATACATATTTACTAAACAGATAACTAACCTGGGAATGTATTAGATGATGCATGGATTGCTGCTTGTTCAAAATCAGTAATAATTGTTGTCAAATTGAGCTGAAGATTATTATCTTCTGCAAAGTTACATAAAATTTGAAATAATTGAGTATAAAGTGTTTCTGATTTATGACTCATTAGGGCATATATAAAAGGTAGAATTTGAAAATTATCATTTACACCAACAGGTGCATGGATGATATAAATTTACTGGAAAACAGTAGGAACTGTTTTAAAGATACTATCTATAACCCAATAAGGTGCTTAAGATAAATGTTGCATATTAGTTTTTGTAGTGAAAACAAGAATTCTATTATCATCATTAAGTTCTAAATCTTCTATTAAAAATAGGTTACCATTTAAGATTAAACATAATGAGTTCAGAACATCAACCTCATCAAGAGTCTGGAGTTGTAGTGGCATTTCAGCCATTCTAACATGCTTAATTCTCATTCAGAGAGCCTCTTGTATAGGCATATAAGAAGAAAGATTTTTTGGAATAATGGTGATATTATTTTGAATTATTTTAGAGAGTGCATCTTGTATATCCCGAGCTTGTTGTTTGATATGAGCAACAACTTGAGCAATTTCACTACTGCTGGTTTGAGGAGCATGTTCATGTTTATCAATTTTTTTTAGATAATGTAATCCATTTAAAAGAATAGTAATTGCTCGAGTCTTGCAGTACTCTGGCTCTGACTTTCTTTTCTCACATGACTAGTAATAAGTATTTTTATACACATAATCTTTTACAAACAAGTATCCATCAATCATTAATTTCGAATGTCCCTTTTGCGATGTGACAAGTTGACAAGTTTGTTCATATTGTAGCAATAATAAAGGTAAGAATAAAATTAAAGTTGAAATAAACTTCGAAGTTATTGATTTTTTTTTTTTTTTACAAAGAGATAAATATATTAAGTGGTAAATCACAGTTGAAGAGTATAAGTTTCATAGTAAAAATCAGCAGAGAATTACTATTACTTTCATATAATTTTGGAATGCTAAAAGTTTTTGATATTATGTAGTTATAAAGAAGAAAATGCCAATAACTCGTGATCTACCAAACCAATTTGGATAATACTACCACTATTAGAACCAGAATTACTTGTTCTATAATCTTTGTTAGAAGCTCAAGGAAGGTTTACTTGATATAAAAAAACTTTTGATTGTAAGCTAGCTGCATTTCAACCTATAAAAAAACCATATTAACTTCCAGTAATTTTTAACTATTAAATTTGTTATTTTTATACCCTTTACCTCTTAAATTTTATTTATATATTATAACTTGTTAGCAAATAAATAATATAAAAGTTAGGTAATTAAAACATTTTTTTAGTTTAATAAATGAAGAAATTTTAATTTGTAAAGTTTTTAATATAAATGGAGTAGAAAATAAAAACTCATCTAGTATTAATCACACAAAAATCAATTATAATTTAAGCTTAATTAATTTAATAATCCAAATTGTTTTTTATAATTTTTAATTTACTTATCATGAGTAAATTACATGATGACATGTAATTTACATGGCATCATGTGTATATCCATTTGAATTGAATCAAGAACAAATAAAATATTTTTGATTCAATTTTATTTAATCATTATAATGCAGATAATAAATTCTTGAGTTTTTTATATTTCAACAATAATAACAACTCTTAAACCAGCAAACTTATCTAATAAAATTATATTTCTAGATTTGTTTTAGTTTGAATTATTATCATTAATTGCATTGTTAGATATCTTACCAGTTATTGAAATAGAAACTTAAAGCATTAATTTATTATATAGAATACTGGTAAAATAGATATCTGAATCATTATAAAGGAAAAACTGGTGTTGAAAAGAGAATTTAAGGCATTCATGGATTATTGAGAATCTGCAAGGGTAGAGATGCTGATAGAATATATAATGTTGAATATTTTTATCAAAGTGGAATTGAAGTTGAAAAGGATGAACATAATAGATTATCAAGAACCTGCAGAAATTGGAGATGACATCTAATATTGAATATCTTTATTAAAATGGAATTGGAGTTAAAAAAAATGAATATAAGACATTCATGAATTATTAAATCTGCAGTGATTGGAGATATTAAAGCAATATGTAATGTTGGACATAACAATAAAAGAGAATTAGAGTAACAGTAGGAACCATTGATGTTACATGACTGATCCTTCACCCAGTATGCAATATATAAAAAAATTATTTTACAATATTAGATTATTTTACTAGTACATGTTATGATTATAATTCTACACCATTTTATTATAATAAAAATAGTATGGGATTATAATCATAACATGTACTAACAGAATGATCTGATATTCTTTTTATATTTTGTACATTAGGTGAAGGATCAGTCATGTAATATCAATGATTCCTACTGTTAATTGGAGTTGAAAAAGAATAGAGCAGAAAAGGACAACCATAAGGCAATTATGAATTATCAAAAATTTTCAAAGATAGAAAATTTTAGTAAAACATATAATGTTGGATAGAGATTGTATTCATCAAGAAAATCTCTATTCAGGTATTTTTTAAATTATTTGGTTATTCAGTTAATTTATTATAGCTATATAATAAAAATGTCTACCTGGGTACAGTCTTTAATGTTAGATATTGTTACCAAAGTGAAAATGGAGTTAAATTGGTTTGATATAAGCATTTATAGATTATCAAAAATATGCAGAGATAGATGCTAATGAAACATTGGTGTATTAAAAAACAAAATTGGGATTGATAATAAGACATTTATTTTATTATTAAATCAGCAATGATAGGATCATAGACTGACATTCTTATGATCAGCTAATGAAATCAATTGCCAGATAACTTATTTATATAGTTTAAAGTACTTTTTAAGAATGTAATGTTTTACTAATAAAAATTACTATAAAGGTCATTTCCAGCTTCGAAAGAATGCTTATATTTATTGTACAAAATAATCAACATTCTTAGAACTTCACTTAGAAGCTATTTATTACTATACTACCTATATATAAGGTTTAAATGCCAAAAATAGTCAATTAAAAAGACTTATTAAGATGTTTACGTATAAGTTTTAATCTTAAAAAACAGCATAGAAATCTTGTTCATATGTTATTTTAATAATATTATATGCTTAATACTTACTATATATCTTGCGTATTAATTGATATTATAGAGCTAAAATGTTGGGTAAGCAGTTGTAATCATGTTTGAGTTACTTTGGTAGCAGATCAATACAGTGTACATAAGTTATATTGTGCCATTGATTATATAAATTAAGAACTATATCGCATCTCTGATAGAGTTTGTAACAACTAAAAATAAAATAGAATTATGTTTTAAATTTAAAATTAAATGTAAAGTTTTGCTAAAAATAATAAAAGTTTACTTGTAAATTTTAAGATTTATTAGCCAATAATCACATTTTAATCAATATAAATTACAATTGATAACTGGAATTGGAGCTGAAGGCATTCATTTATTATCAAAAAATGGTGTATAGAATTGGTATTCATTTATTATCAAAAATTAGCATTTGTTTATTATTAAAAATTAGCAATTGGTAATTAGAATTGACATTCGTTTATTATCAAGAATCGGCAATTGGTAATTAGAATTGGCATTCATTTATTATCAAGAATCAGTAATTGGTAATTGGAATTAGTATTTATTTATTATTAAAAATCTGTGATTTGTAACTGAAATTGGAGTTGAAAAAGATGCGAATAAGTAAATAAGACATTTATTTATTTGTTATTAAAAAACAGTAATTGATAATTGAAATTAAAGTCAAAAAGATGGGGTTTTTTAGGATTATATTTTTTGGGATTATGAACTTTTGAAATTATATTTTTAGGATTATGTTTTTAGGATTATGTTTTTTTAAATTATGATCTTTTGGGATTTTAATCTTTTGGGATTGTAATTTTTTAGATTATAATTTTTTGGGATTTTTTTTTTTTAGGATTTAATTTTTAGGATATTGTACTTTTGGGATTTTGTTCTTTTAGGATTTAGTGTATTGAGATTTAGTACCTTTGGGATTTTGATCTTTGGGATATTAACCCAAACCCATATCAAATTGATTATAATCTTCCATCTTTCCTATATTGAATTCTGTAAAAATAAATTAATGATAACAGAAAAAATTTAATAATTTTTGAATCTTATAATATAGCCAGAACATAAGAAAAGGTCAGGTATTCTGAAGTGCTAATAGTCAAAGTCTCCAAGAATATATTATTCCTAAAATTTATTGAATTAAACTAATATTCGACTTAATATCTATCGACAAGTCAAAAAAAAACTTTAAATTCAAAAAAAGACCTTGAAATCCAAAACTACAAAAGTTATCTAAAACTTATGCTTTTTTTAGTTGGGGGTATTTAACGCACTACGTATGTATATCGATATTCAGTATTGTGTTAAGTATATGCAGATAACTCTTTGTATTGTACTTTGCTGATCTTTTTTCGAAATTGCTCAGATAGGAAAAAGGAGAAAATAACGTAAGAATTACACATTAACGTCTAACCTTCCTTCAAGCCATGACCGGAATTGATTTATTTTTGTATCATCCGATTCGGATCACCAAATCACAAGATATTCGCAAAAAAAACGATCCAATGTAATTTGTCGCAATTCATTAAATCATTTTTCACAAATTTCGTGTGACCCAGTGATCCGAATTGGATTATTTTGATACCATTCAATTCTTCTCATCGAGACGAATCGAATGGTATCAAAATTATCCAATTTTAATTGCTGGGTCACGATATAAATGGGTTTTTGCAAAACCAAATACGACTAATTACGGTATTGCACTCAAATCACTAGATGTATCATCTCTAAAATCGGATTTAGCCAACTATCTATATCCTGAAATCCAATAACTTCAAACTCAAACTCTGGCAATTGTAAAGAACCGCTGGAATTCCCTGTGAGAGTTATGTGGCAGAGCACCGACGTGCAAATATGGGTGTAATTTGCATTGATTATTTTTGTCAGACTAGTCAACCAACTGGAATTATTCAAGTTCATTACCATTGTTGTTCTTGAACTAAGTTGATACAATTGTCATAATGAGATAGAAGGAAAATAAAGATCGCAGAAGAATCTAATCAGAATATAATTAGATCATTCTATCTGAACACAAAACTCCTTGTTGCAGTAAAATTTACATGCAGGCACTTGATATGTTGAACAAGTTCACAATATTCTTACAATGGAGGAATGGCTTATGAAATTTTGTGTCAATCCGAAAAATAGTTAATTAGTGAAATTTTCTTCTGCAAAACATGTATGTATCAAGTTTTTAACGCTATTTGCTAACTATACAGTTGTTTCATTATTACTAAAACTAGTTCTGAAGACAATAAATATTTGAGTAAAGTAAAAACCAGTAACCCTAAAAATAGATTATTATAAAAGATATATACAATATATATTAATTATATATTTAGACTTAGTTTTCACCTGCGACACCACTTATATTTTCATTGTCTCGTCTTATTTATATAGTTAACTATAATTCTAAATAGAAATTTGACTTTAATCAGCGCATACGTACGTTCATTGTTAACTGGATAGAATCACTAATATTAAAAGAGCTAGGAGGTTCGTAACAAATTAGGGTTAGTTCTGCAAAATTCCACGAGCCTAATTTCTATGTTACGACTGATCTGAAACATGCATGAACACCCCGTGTACAAATTGAAACCGATAAACACCGGTAAAAACCTGTCATGCATGTAATGACCGACCGATCAACGAGATTTATTTTTGTACCACATTTGTACTATGAAATGGAGTCACAACCCTGTAATTTAAACCACGTTTGTAAATTCTGAGATTTTTAGTGAAAAAAATGGCGGTGAAATTCTTTGACGGATTGTCTCAAGATATTACAAGACTTCTTGAATGTGGAGATGGTTATGACACAATTATTCATGGTGGAGAAGGACTTGACGGCCGTTCGTTTAAAGTTCATTCAGCAATATTGCGATTTAGGTCATCGTATTTTTATAAAGAATTAGAAGATTTATCCTTAGGCAAAAAAAAATTTATGGAAATTTATAAAAAAAACATCCCTGCCAATATAGTTGAAATTATTTTAAGGTAAGCTTTATAAATCAAAGCATACCAATACATGTTTCCACATGCCGAAAATGACTAAATTTCATTATTACATAGATATATGTATGGGGGGATTATTACTTTTGATCAAATCGACACATCTATTGTTTTTGGTGTAATGATCATTGCTGATGAGTGGTCTCTTGTTGAATTAGCAAAATACCTTGAAAGCTATTTATGTGAAATGAATCCAAAATGGTTATGGTCTAATTTTGCCCTTGTTTATCAGTCAAGTTTCAAATCGGAAAATTTTCACACTTTACGCCAGTTCTGTGCAAAGGTCATTGCAGAACGTCCAGATGCCGTGTTTGATACCTCTGATTTTGCATCACTTCCTGAGGATATTGTAATTTCTGTTGTTAATAGTAGTGATTTAAAAGTAGATGAATCCAAAAAATGGGATTGCATAATTAATTGGGGAATTGCACAAAATCTACCAAAACTACCAAGTAATACAGATCAATGGACCGAAGTTGATTTTCATCGTCTGAAAGTAGCTTTACATAATTTATTGCCATATATTCGATTTCAGCGGTTTACTAATGAAGAAATTTTTAATAAAATTCGACCATTTCAACAAATCCTCGAACCGGCAGTCTGGATGAATATAATGCAGCGATTTACGGATGTTGACGAACAAATTAATAATTACGTATCTTTTCTTTCTCAGACCCAGCATAACATACATTCCAATATCACCGGTCCACATTCTCAGTCACATTCATCATCCTTTTCAAATATTATAAGCATTGAACATGTAGTACAAATTGCCACATGGATCGACCGTAAATTCTCAACATATGACGTTTCAAATATTCCGTATGATTTTAAATTATTACTCCGAGGTAATGATCATGGATTCAAAAGTAAGACTTTCCACGACATATGTGATACCGTATCTCGTACAGTTTTAGTTCTAAAAGTCGCGGGAACTGGTAAATTATTTAATTGGAATTTAAATGTGATTATTGTTATTGTTGTTGTCTAAAGAAAAAAAAATTGCACCCGTTAATGATTTTTATATCATGCTTAACAGGAGAGATTCTTGGTGGATACAATCCTCTAAAATGGAATAATAACGCTCAAGACAAACCGGATAAAATGACCAGGAAAGACAGTTGGTCTAGAACAAAAGATAGTTTTATTTTTAATTTAACACCAGAAAATTTAGGAAATTCGGGTGGTAAAAAAATTAATGATACTTACGTATTAAGTAGAGTTCAAAATGCAGGATATGCATTCTTTTATAGGTAAGCCTATCTCACATAAAAATTTATCATAGTAAGTGTTTTAAAATCACTGACTATTTTCATGTTTTTAATAGTTCCAAATGGGGTCCTAACTTTGGAGATTTTGACCTTAAGATGACCAATAATTTCAAGAGGCACAAAGGAACCAGTTGCAGACAAGTTAATTATGAAAAACCTATTAGAAACAGCACTGAACCCTTTATGATTGATGAATATGAGATATTTCAAATTTGTCCAAGAACTTTTTAAGGTTAATATTCACTTTATGTGGTCAGATTTTTATTGATCGATGAGGTTGTAAACCGGAACAGAATGGATCTGGCCATATACTTAGGATTTAAAGTTAGGATTGATACACCCTAAAGTTTTTCCCTAAAATTTTTCTAATGGTTAACCACATGTAATTAAATTAAGCTTTGGCCATGTTTTTTGACTTGAATATTTATCAATAGTAACCCATTCATTTTGTAAGAGTAATATTTAGCATAGTTAAAAAAAAGTATTATAAAAATAATTATTCATATTTAAGTACATTGCATATAACTATTTAATAAATTATATTCTAAAGATCGAAAATTTGAATAATGTATTTATTAATGTCAATTTATGTAGGCACAACACCTCTCAAAAGACGATGTCATCACGATGTAAGTTTTTTAATTAAAGAAATTCCTGACGGTTGGTAATTTATCAGATAATCCGCTAAACTCAAAATTTGGTCTTGGATGAGATCACTTCGCGCGAAGTCATAATTTATGGAATGTATGCCAATTTTACCTCGCGCAAGGTACATACACCTCTACGTTGATCGTGATATGAATCCGTTATTTTTTAGATTGAATGTTTTATTCATCGAGTGTGTAGTCAAATAAATATATGCACTATGTACACATACACGGTGGTGCTATTTAAGCCTGGCGTTGGCAATTCTGATTTAAATCCGAATTTAAAAACTATAAATAATCTACTTGTCGTCGCGTTTCATAAAAGTTTAAGTTCAGAAGCAGTTCGAAAAAGTTCCAAAAAGATCATGTGAAAGTCACACACAAGTTCCAAAAAATATCATGTGAAGATCACATTCGAGTTTTAGTTCTAAACTTTTTAATTAATCTGTTTTAGATTAGAAATTTAAGGGTAGAGTACAACGTAGATCATTTCTATATATAAATAGTTGCAAAAAAATTTTATATAATAACTACAAAATATATTATATACTAATAAAACTTTTTTATTTTTAAATAATTAATAAAAAAATTTTATAATATTATAAATAAAATTATTTATCTATTATAGTAAAATTTTGAACTATTATATTATTTTAAAAAAATATACTTGTATATATGATAAAGTTTGCCTAGATCAATTAAAATTTGTTTAAATAGTACAAAATTGAATAATTTGATTGACTAATTTATTTTTTTTATTTTTTATTTTTTAAAGTTCTTATCTTGAGGATGCAACATTTTTATTCAAGTATATTAGGACATGGCATGCCATCAAGGGCTTATCTTACATTGGATGTTACAACTAGTCACATATACATTTTTGATACTTAATTTAAATAGTTCACTTACATATTGCTATATAAGTTCTACACTAGTTGTCATATCTATAAGCTAACTAAGGACCTTGTCTATTTTAAACTCTCTGCATATGCAATCCTTCTTGTATCATAAAAATATTTCAAAATTACACCTATCCAAGTTCCTGATGCTTGTTGTTACTCTTAGGACTAATTTATTTTTGACAAAAAACTTATTAGAGTCTTTATGTTCTACATATATAAACTTAGTTTTATATAACATGTTATAGTTATCTAACACTTGCAGTCATAAGAATTATCTGTTTAACTACTACATTACACTATTTTTACCTTTATAAAGTTTACTAGAACCTTAATACCTATTTTTCTAGCATCTTCTTTAATATCTCTTACTAGTTGCAACTCAGAGCCATCAGTATCATTCCAAACTACCAATTCAGATAGCCTGATATGATATACTCTGTATCCTTTTTCTCTAACAAATCTGGTGGCCTGATTGGTTATATGCTTCTCTATACATATTTGATGATCAGTTTTAACTTTCAGTTCCTATGAAAGTGTTTTAAAAACTTCAACTAGTTTGATAATACTATTAAAAATTCTTGCTATCTCTTTACTTAAAAATTTCCAAGTGAGTTTCTGTCATCTTGGTTCCTTAGTCTTCTATGCTTGATGCTTTTATCATGGGTTTGCATCGAAGTCTTATACAATACTAGTTAGACATTCCTTTATATATATGTAACATTATACTTCACATAAATGCCCAATGTCAGTAGAACCTGACTTGGTGTATCTGAGTTACAATCATATGAGATCAACTGATCAACAGGAGACAGCTACTGTAATACAGATATAATTTTCAAATTTCATTATAGCTAGAATTTGAATCTTAGACCTGTCACTTAGAAAATAACAACCCAACTACTATACTAGGATCACCATCCTTGATTAACTAATTTATGTAAATCTATAAGTTAATTTTATTATATAGTTTTATAACCTAATATTTAAAAACTTATATCTTGATAAGTTTTTATCTAATTTTAATAATTTTATCATTAGAATCAAAAAGACCTACTCTATAACTTTTATATAAGGATTAAAATTTATTTATTTAATCTATTTTTTCAAAAAATCAAATATAAAAAAAAATAATAAAAATTTGCAACTAATTATATATAAAAATGATCAATGTTGTACTTTACCCTTAAAACATACTAATGTTAAACTAAGTAAAGTTAAAAAAAAAATTTTTTTATAGTATATAATAAGATTATATGCTTTAGTCTATTTTATTATTAGTGTTCCAAATTGTAATACAAAGAAAATTCTAATCTACTTATATTATATATGAAGTTTAATTAATTAGTTTATATATATATACCTTTATAATACAAGCAAATATCTTTTAGATTGTTTTATTTTAGTGCAGTCTGCTCTTAATAAGACATTCATTATAGAAATTATTTACACTTAAGAAACACTTTATTCTTATTAATGTTTAATAAAAAACTTATGTCTAATGAACAACTTACCTTAAACAACAATATCCAAACTGAAGAACAAGAATTGAATAAGGTTTTTGATTCTGATGAACCAAAGTTATGATTTTCTATAAGAGATTTCAAGAACTTGTCTACAGAAATTTATTCAGATTGTATATATTCAAAAACAAATTATTAGAAAATATTATGTAAAGAACTCCAAAATACAAAAGTTGATTACAAATCATTACAAATAAAATAATATTTTCTATAAGCAATGTCTAGACAACAAAAAGAATTTGATAAAATTATCTGAAACATTTTTTACAAAACATTTACAATTCTATATCCTATTGACAATATTGAAAAGGTCTTGTTAAAATTTAAATCAAATAAAAATAATCATGAAGCAAGAATAGGATATGAGCTTTTACAAAATCAAATCAAAATATTAAGGAATTGTTATAAGATGTCTTATCATATACAAATAATCTATGAAGAGATCTTACCCCTAAAATTATATTATTAGCTTATACAACTGCAAGAGATAAGATGTTTAGAGATAAGCTCAAAAATCTGGTTAAGAAGAAAAATGCAAGATCCAAATTATATAATAATGCAAACAAAGAAAAACAAAGAGAAACAAAGATTCTTTCTATTTAACTTACCAAACCAACCTCCAAGATACTCAGCAAGAGAATTACTTTCTTAATAAAATAATATATATAAACAAGATTATAAATACTATGGTCTTACTAATTCAAAAAAACCCAAACAGTATTAGGAAAACTCTTAAAGAAACAATTAACATGATAGTCATTTATAATTACAAGCCCAATACTCAGATAATTAAGATATTTTAAACAAGCATGGCTAAAAAGATTTAGAGATTTATAATCATCATCTATAATAACAACAAGTTATTCACCAGAATAGAGCATCAAGCCTTAGTTAAGAATATCAATAATAAAAAAAAATATTTTTTTTTTTTAGTATTAAGGTGACCTCTTTAGTCTTTTGACTTTTATTAATTACTTGTCAGTATTGTGGTTCAATGAACCACTACAGGAGAGTGTACAATTGGCTACACATGTAACTTTTCTATATTATCTATTTAAGGAGTCTGCCCGAGGGTTCCCCACCAATTGCCATACCTAACACCCTTGCTTGGATGTTCCACTTTAAACACTCTGAACCTGTAATCTGTGTTAATATTACTGGTCATCACTGATGTACCAGATCATCGTCCGCAACCTTAGGACTAATTTATCCTCAAGGTAAACCCCCCAGAGC
>CAJVQA010002601.1:0-21558 GCA_910591915.1 Cetraspora pellucida | reverse complement strand
TTAGTTGTTAGGTAAATTTATGTAATTACATTAGTAGTTTCAAAAATCTTAATAAAGCACTAGTGTAACTGCTTATAAGGAAAAAAAAAATAAAATAAAATAAAATAATAATAACTAATAATAATAATAATAAAATAATAACAAATTATTCTATAACAGTACCTAAATGCAACCTGCTGCATTACTTTAAGCAAAAGTAAGCTACTTGTCTGACTACTTAAAGTTCATAATAAAAGAATCTTTACTTCTTTACAATAAGTTCTAAAATTGTTTTTTGTGTTTTTTTTCTAATTTGGTTTTCTTTTTCTCTTGTTTTTTCTTTTTTTTCTAATTTGGTTTTCTTTTTTTTTTGTTTTTTTCTTTTGTTCTTTACTGATTTCTTATATGGTTTCTTTTTTTTTCTTCTTCTTTTTATTCTATTTATTATTCTTGCTTTTTTTATTTATTTACTAATCTTATTATATCAAATTTTTTATACTTGTTTATAAAATGTATTCTAGGTCATTTTTGCTATTATACTTATAAACTGCTGTCTTGGTTTCATGCTTAAAAGCTATCTTAATTTGTTCTGTATTTCTTTTAGAATTAGATCTTTAATTAGTGTCTCTCTTATTTTAATTTTTTTTGCTTCTGTTTTTTAAAAAAATGTTATATATAATATATATAAGAGAACATAAACTTTTTTTCTTTTTTTAGCCCCTTCTAGGCTATTGCAATAGTTATTTTTTGGATTCTTTTTCACAGATTGTTTTGTTCTTACATGCTGTCAAGTATGCCTATGTTTCTTTTACTTTATCTTGACATACTTGGCCTGTTCAGTTTTTTTAAGATCAGAAGTTTATCTATTATATACTTTATAAATACAATTCTTCTAATACTACTTTTTCTTGTTATACAATGCACCTCTTTAGTCATTTTTAGACTTTTTCAAAAGTGTATTTAATTGTATATTATAACTTCTATTTATAGTTTTAAGTTTTTAATTGCTTTTGTTTCTTTCTACTTTGTTTCTAACCTTGCATTTTTTATTAATTTATATAGAAATCTTGCTGATATATTAGTTTATTTATTTTTTCACTTTAGACAGTACTTTATTTCTTTATAATTAATTTTTTTAGATTGTATTAGCTTCTTGCTTGTTACTCTTTTTTTTGTCAAGCTATTAGCTTTATTATTTCATCTATCTTTACTATAACTTTTTATTTTAATTAACTTTATTTGAATGTTTTTTGTTATGATAAGGTCTTTAATTTTTATTATTTATATTGCATTCTTTTTTTTAAGAAACTTATTTCTGTTTGCTTGTTTCAAGCCTTTACTAATATTTCTTATTGCAGCATTGCTATCTGTATATATTTCTACTTGTTTTTTCTTTAGTATTGTTATAATTGCTATCTATATTGCTACTAGCTCAGCTATTATTGATGTTTGTCATCCTTTTAGACCTAGCACTATTTTTTTTTCTAATCATTCTTGTGTTTTATTTATTTGGATCTATCTTATACCTATTTTATTTTTAGTTGCTATAACTTTTTTAATTTTTATACTTGTTATACTATTTGTGCATATCATATACTTATTTTTGTTCTTTGTTATATTTTTTTTTAAGGCTTTATTATTTTTTGATTAATGTTTTCTTTTAGCTTTTGTTATCTAATAATTTTTATTTCTAACTCTTTTATTGTTCTAAGCTCTTTAAGTTTTTATTTTTAAATTTTAGTCTGTTTGTCTTTACTGTTTCTGTTATTTGATCTATTGCTATATTAATTTTGTTGTTACCTTTTTTTATTAATGTATCTGAAATTATGTTAATTTTGTTATTTATTTTTATTTATTATTAATAGCTATCTTTTGTTTATTTCTCTTCTCTTATATAGCCATTATATCTATTTATTTCAACAACTAGTTTATCTTTTTTATTTTGCATTTGCCAATATTCTACTAATTTTTTTTTTCTTTTTAATTATCTTTCTTAGTTGTCTATAATTTTGTGCATTATATACTATTCATTCCTTTTTTTTTATCTTTTAAGATACTTTCTTATTTAATTTGCATTATCTAAGTATTTTGTCTATTTGTTCTAAAGTGTTTTTTGACCTCTCTGCTTTTTAATTTACTAAGCATCTTCAGTTATATTGTTTTAAACTAGTTTGTTTTTTTATTTTGCTTAACAGGTCTTGGTAATTTTTTAGCTAATGTTATATAATTAATCTTTCTTCTTTTATATCAAGCAGCTGATTTAAGTATGCTAGACCTACTTTATTTATTTTGATTTTGTATTTCTTTCATAAACAAACATTTACAAGCTTATTTATTTTAATGTTATACCCAAATATTATCTATAAATTACCTTTTATTCTTATGTTTATTTTTAAATTTTTTGCTTTTAATATTGTTAAACAAGTCAAGTTATTTCTCTAACTATTTATGTTCTCTGATATTTTTTTTACTTTTTATATATCTTTTATTAAATTTGCTCTTTAGTAGCTTTGCATTATTTTTAATTTTGTTAACTTTTCAAGGCTGTCTTGTCTGTTTAATCTTGCTAATAAGCCACTTACTTGTTTTATTACTAAATCTTGTTATAGTATTTTATAGCTTCTAAGATTTTTGTGTTTCATTATATAGTTTTCTAATATTTTTTGTAAATTATTCTTTTGTTTTGTTAAACTTATTATTGGTTAATATATTTTATTTATACTTTTTTCTAACATTGTTATTAATTGTAGCATATAACTTAATTTTGATATTATTATTATATTGTTTATATATATGATTTGACTTATTATTTTTTTTTTGTATTTAAGATTTTTTATTATTTGGTTTATTATTTTTTTTATTTTTTTTTTATTAGTACTTTACATATTCTGTTATTTAGCCATATTTCTAATAAACAAACTATCTTGTTTCTTGGTTCTTTTATTATTTTGCTTTTTCTAAATATTACTTTTTTTTTTTTTAAACTTTTGTATTCATTATTAGTAGCTTTAATTTAGCTCTATTTTTCTCTATATTATTTATTATAAAGAACTCTTCTGTTATTTTTAGAATTTTTATTAGCTGCTTTTTACTATTTGCAATCTATGTTATATTATCTGCATATACAATTGTTGCTTAATAATACTTTGTAATATTGTTGCATTGTACATCTTTTCCAATTTGTTGCTCTATTATATAACCTAAACTTTTATTTTCTTGTAATTTCTCTAATAATAAATTATTTTTTTTTTGGTATTAAGGTGAGGCCTTGCTCATATCTTTATTAATCTAATAATAAATTATAAAAAAGCCATTATATTAATAGTGATATTACTTTATCTTAATCTATATTATCTTCAGCTAATATTTCTTCTGTTTGATTATAAACTATAATAATTTTAGTTGTTTTTTATAAAAAAAGTTTAAAATGTATTTTATTGTTTTTTTGAATATTTTGACTTTTTACAATGCTAATTTAAAACTTTTAAGTAGAACTAAATTAAATATCTTTTTTATATCTTGTAAAAGTATCTATACTTCTTTGCTCTTTTTCTTTGCTTCTTCTATTATTATATTTAGAATATATATTGATTTTTCTGTTAAGTTACTTAGAAGCCTATATAATTTGGTTCTTTAAGTATTTTTTTTCATAAATACTTTGACAAGCCTTCTTGTTATCACCTTTGTTATAATTTTTCTAAATATTTCTATTAGTGCTATTGGTTAAATATTATTTAGATTATATTTCTATTTAACATCTTTTAATATTAGATAAACCTATACTATTTTTTATTTAGTTAGTATTTTCTTTATTTCTAAACACAAATTTGTAAAACTTTTAAAAACTTTTTGTGTTTTTTTTTCTGCTTACCTTATCAAAATATAACTTATACTTAATATACCTAGAACTGTTTCTGTTTTTAGTTTTTTTAGCACTTTTTTTATTCTTTTTCTTTTATTTTTTTTCAACTTCTGCATACTATTTTTTTTTGATATTTTTTTATAGTTTATATACTTTCTTTTACTTTTCTAACATTTCTTTTAATTTGATGTTTCTTTTTCTAAATTGCTTCTTATAGTGTTTTGCAACTTCTGTTCTAACCTCTTCTAGTCTTATTAATAAGCTTGTTTCTTATTTTATTTGTTTAATAAATCTGTTAGGTACTATTTTTTTATAAGACCTATTTAGCAGATTAGCTATCATTTTTCCTTAATTTGTTTTGATTATTTCACATCTTTTATCTATATTCTCTTCTATTTA
Organism: Cetraspora pellucida; assembly: GCA_910591915.1. Taxonomy (NCBI): domain Eukaryota; kingdom Fungi; phylum Glomeromycota; class Glomeromycetes; order Diversisporales; family Gigasporaceae; genus Cetraspora; species Cetraspora pellucida. The sequence continues at coordinate 17,318 of CAJVQA010002601.1, read as the reverse complement.
TCGTCTTTGTATTTGTTTTTATTCTTATTCTTTTTCTTTTTTATAATAGTTTTTTTCAATTTTTTATATATTTTTTTAATATATATGCTTAATCATTGTTTTTGTAATCTTGGTTATTTCTTGCCTAGTGTTTTTAATTATTTATTTGTTTTGTTTTTTCCTTCTTCTGCTATTTTTTGGTTCTTTTTTGTTTTTACATATTTGATTAATTTTTAAAGTTTAATAACAGTTTTTTTCTATTACTGTTTTTTTTAGCTTTTTTTTTTATTTTTTATTGTGTTATATACTTTTTTCTTTAGTATATACTTACTTGTTGCTATAATGATTATCTTTTCTAGTATGTTCTAAATATTATTTATTTTGTTTATTTTTTTATCTTTATCTTGTTCTTTCTTATAAATGTTTTTTAAAGTCTTTTTTATTTCTAGTCAGTTCTGTATTTATGCATAGTTTTTTTAGTTTTTTGTTTTTGCTTAATCATACAAATATACTGTTCTTAACTACTTCTTTTTTTTAGTCTTTGCTTTGCTTTTTTTTACTGTTATATGCTTAATTTATACTTCTGCTATTACTATTTTATAATTACTTTCTGTAATTTTTTTTACTTCTTTGATTTCTGCTTTTTGTAACTTTAAAACTAGTTTTTCTAATACTTATATGTATATAGTTAATTTTTATTATTGCTTCTTTCTTAATCATGTATATTGTTGTTTTGTTAGATGCATGTCTCTGTATAAGTTACTAATGTTTTGTTTTTTTATTTAATTGAAAATTAGCAGTCTTTTGTAATTTGCTATTTGTAGATGTTGCCTATCTAATATATTATTTATTATATAATTAAAATCACCTATTATGACTATTTGTATTTGTTTTTTTCTTTTTAAGCTGCTTTTATAATTTTTTGCTAAATGTTTTTTTTTATCACTTTGTTATTTAATAATATATAAACTACAATTACTACTAATTTCAGTTGTTTGAAGTATAATATAATTTCTATTATTTATTCACTTATCTTCTTAATAACACCTACATGTTTTTTTTATTATTTATCTATTAAAATTCTAATGTCTAATTTTTTTTTCTTATCTTTTGCTATATTTATTTAGTATCTTACATATTTTTTGACTGCAACATATATTAAATTTTTTTTTTGTAAAATTTGTTTCTGTAATTTTTAATATTGCAATTTTTTTTTTCTGTTTAGCCAAGCAAATTTCTCAGTTTATAACCTTTAGTTTTAAGTTTATTAATATTGTATCATGCAATTTTAATTTCTTTTCTTTTATCTTTTTACTTTTTTTTTAATTGCTTTTATTTTGTTTTTATAGTTTTAATTTTTTATTTATTTTTTTTTATTCTTTTTTCTTTTCAGACCAGAAGGTACTTTTTTTTTCAAAAATTTTTTTTTTCTTTGCAAAAAATCTCTAATTTTCTTGTTTATGTTTATAGATTCAACTAGAATACTCTTAAAAGTAGTTAGCTAGACCTTCTTTATACTTAGCTAAGTGTCTTCTAATCAGTTTAGTTTATTTAAAATTTGGTCTAAAACATCTTCTATCTGTCTTGTTTTCAGTTGAGTTTGTGTATTTGATTTATTTTCATTTTTTTATATTTTTTTTCTTTCTGTATTGGTATTTTTATCTTTTAATTATTCTTCTATATTCTGTATTTGGGAATTGTTTCTTATTTCTATATATCTTCTATTTAAAATCTAATTAGTTTTATTTTAGCTTCTTTTTTCTTCTACATTAATATTTCTATCTTTTAATCACATTTTCTATGTTTTGTATTTGAGAATTATCTTTTATTTCTGTATATCTTCTGTTTGGGTTTTAACTAGTTTTTTCTATCTTTTTTCTTTTCTTTTTTTAAAACATTCTCTTTTTTTATTTCTTTTTTTTATTCATTTATCTAGAATACTTAGAAGTTGTTATACCTAATTGGTCTTAATTGAGCTATCTTCATTCTTCTTCTGTTACAAATATAATTATTGCTGAATTTTTTTGGTTTTTATTTCTATTTAATAAAATATAAACTGATTTTGTATCTTTGTTTTTCAAACATAATAATAGTAGAACTTCTGAAGCATTTTTTGACAACTTTGTTAATTGTGTTATATATTGACATTGCTTTTGTCTTGCTTTATAATCTTCTTTTTCTTCTATTACTTTTACTAGTTTGTTATTGTTAACTGATATAGACCATAGGGTAGTTTCTTCTTCTAGTTTTTTACTTAAATTTTTGCAAAGAACTTGTATTTAAATTTTTTAATTCTTGTTATATATACTTTTTTAAATCTTTTGCAAATATATTTGAGCTCTTTTCTGTTTATATCTGCTAGTAAGTTCTATATTTTTATATACTTTAGACCTTTTGTTTTCTTTTTATCAATATTTGGTTAGTTTTTTTTTAATTTTTTTTTGTTCTTTTCATACTTATATTTTTTTATAGTTTTTGGTATATTGTTTTTTTTTTAATATTTTTTTGGCATATTTTTTTTATTTTTATTTTTTTCTTTTTTTTTTTACTAACATTCTGTACTAATTACTCTCTTTCTTGCTAGTTTTTTGTATTGTCTTACTTTTGCTATACTCATAATCAAAGTTTATTTCTATTTATAGATTTCTTTTTTTAAAGACTTTTTTAATATTTTTAATATACTTCTTTAAGTTTTAGTTTCAAAGAACCAGAAGAATTTAGTTAACATTTTGAAATCTAGAAAGTCCTATTCTACCACCTACTACTGATATTACTTTTACCAATAATATTCCCTTCTTATGTAACCCAGCAGATAGCTTAGCTCCATATAGTGAATTAGTTACACCTACTGAGCTTTCTGAAAGTTATTACACTCCTGATTGAACTCCACAAATCTCTTTATTACTTACTGACAATTTAAAAACAGAAGAATATATTACTGCTTCTGTAGACTTTACAGAAGCCTTTAGCTTAAATCACACTTCTACTGATTCATCACAACAAACTTTTGAAGATAGTCCTCCTTCTTTATCTTTACCTCAACTTGCTCTTTCTTAACCTCAATCTATCACTATCCAATTTTAACTTATTGTTATTCAACCTCAACCTCAACTTCTTTTTGCACTATTTCCTATTCTTGATAACCTTCCTGACCCACTTGATAACATGGCACAACAGGCTTTACAAGATGCTATACAAACTATGGCTAACCTTACTAATTTTTTAAATAGTAGTGAAAAAGCTTTTATAAAAGCTGACTTCTTTTATAATGATGGAATTCAAGACTTAGAACAATGGCTCAAAGATTTTCAAAGAGCTGCTATTGCTAACAAGTAGATGCTGCTTGAAAATTAGAACTTAATCCTATATACTTAAAAAGAATTGCATTAGATTGGTAGCTAAGTCTTAACCCTGTTTCAAATTCTTTTGATGATAATGTCAACCAAAACAGAAGCTTTAAACATCTTTTTAGACTTTGCTTTCACATATCTAAACAAAAAGCTATTTGGCAAAAACAGTTTTTTAATATCAAACAAGACTCTGACACAGTAGATGCCTATGTCAATCATTTTAGACAATTGAAAAGACAAGTTGACCCTAGTAATGCTTTCTCTATTAACTTCACCAAACAATTGTTTATTTAAGGACTATATCTTGAATTTTCTATCAATATGCAAACTAGTAAATCTGCTAACCTAAATGCTGCTATTACTATTGCAAAACAATAGGAAACTGAACATGTAATGGCTGCTAGTACTATTACAGAAACAGACCAAGCTATCAAACAACTAACAGACCAGATTGCTAAACTTAGTATCAACTTGATACAGCAACAGCAACTACCCCAACCTCAATCTGCTAACTATGCAGCTACATCTAATCCTAGCAAACCTCAAGCCAAAGATTCATGTTGCTGTCATTACTGTGAATATACAGAACATTTCATTGCTAAATGTAGAGTCAGATGAGCTAAACAATAATCCAACTAAAGAGATAATTATAGAAGAAATGATAGACATAACCAAAAATCTCATTCTTGAAGTCATGATAGATCTTATTATTAAAATCCTTCTAGAGAAAGAGAAAACTCTAAAAAAAAAAGCAGATACTCAGACTCCTATAACAGTGATAGAAGAAGAACTAGTTTTTGCTTACCCTTATCTTACTATAGAGATGTTAACTACCTTGGTTATGAAAATTCTCTTTCTAATTCTCCTGTTACAACATTAAAGAAATAAGAACAGTTTCTTGACAACCTTTCTATTTGTACAGCTATGTCTGCATACCTGTATAAAAAAGCCAAAAATGCTAATCCAGTTTAATTACCTACTTATACTACTCCTGTAAAATGTAACATCTAACTTAGAAACAAGCTATCATTGATAGTAGTGCTGTTATTAATATAATTGCTCATCAAACTGTTAAAGAATTAAAACTTAAAATTGAACAAGCCTCTACTAGTCTAATTGTCATAGCAACTTGTACTTCTATATGCTCTTTAGAAATCATTAAGGATCTCTTAGTAGAAATTGAAAGAATAATTATCTCTATTACTGTTGAAGTTGTTCTTGCTATCTTCTACTTTCTTCTTCTTAATAATGACTAGTCCAAAAAAGTTGGTGCCAGTTACAACTAGAAGAATAGTTGTTATTCATTCAAGTAGAATAACAAAAAGATTTCAGTACCAATGACCTATGAAAGTAACTATATCTTACTTACCCAACTAACAGTAATAGATCCAAAAAAGCTTGATCTCTATAAACAAGAATTCCTTACTCCTTATAAAGCATATACTGCTTAACTTATTTCAGAAACAGACAATGAAGAATGGACCATCTACCAATCTTGATGACAAACCCAAGCTGCCTTATTTCATGTATATAACAACTGTAAATTCTCTGACTACTTCTTTGCTAACTGCCCTCAAAATACTTGCAATTAATATTACCATAAAGAATATATTGCTGTCTATTGCCAACTACAAGCTCCTTGAAGAGAAACTTGCAAGAATTGCCAAAGTCCTAAACATCTTTATTGACAATGCCCAGAAAATATTTGTCATGAATGCAATTCAATAGAACATATTGCTGTTGATTGTCTCTTAGCTCCTCTTAAGCACCAGAATCAGATCTACCAATATGGATGCAATTCTAATAAAGTTGAAGCCCAAAGACAATACTATTATAATAATTATCACATCTACTATTGCTGTCATTGTAAGAATCCTCAAAGACCAAAAACTCTACAAGAATTAAATAAGGTTCTTGTTTATAAAGGTTGCTTTACTGACTTCTACTGAAGCCTTAATTATAATGACCACAGAAGCCAGTACTATTACACCCAAGATGATGAATATAAAACCTTGGTTGAATGCAAATTATGCAAACATGTTGAATCTAAAAACAAAATGCATAATTTAGAAAGTATTACAAAGGAACTAAGGTTTTGTAAACTTGAACATTTATATGCTTACAAAGCCAGTACAGATGTTTTCTATAACTCTAACTATAATCTGTAGACCCAAATTAGACATTATACTGAGTTAACCAGAAGTGCTAAATCTCAGTATGAAATGAACCAAACCTGTATCTTTCATCTTGCTAAAGTCTATTTGCAAGAAACAGATCTTACTATTACTAAAGCATTGGAATCCCAAGTAAATGACCAAATTAATTAACCATAAATCTATGAAAAAATGATCCTTATTTTATGAGCTAAACAAGCTGTTCTTAATGATAAAAAAGAACAACTTCTTTAACAAATCTTGGCTAAGTTTTTTGATATTATCTATTCAGAATTTGACTATCAGCTTGCTATTGCTAACCTTTGTTGACAGTTTAGTGCTTTTGTTGACCTTTGCAAAGAATGCTTACATGTTAAGCACCAAAATGAATTAGATATTTATCAAAAATATTGTCAAAACTGTGCTTCTTCACTAGTCCTTATCTATGAACCTCTTACATCAAAACCAGTAGACCTTCTGCCTAGCTTCACCAATGCAACTTTACCAAAATCAGACTTCTTGCAACTACAAGTTGTCTAACTATAACAATAAGTTGAAACACAGAACCAACTTATTCTACAGCTTCAACAAAAAGTAAAAAAATTAGAAAGATTTACTCAGACCCTTCTACAGATATTTTAATAAGATGTCTAGACCATTCAACAATATACTTCCTTTACTCAAGAATAGGAAAAGTTAAATTTTTAGATCATCTTAGGCAGAATAAAAAACTACCTGTTAAACTAGATAATATGCATCAAGTTTTTACAATTGACATTATGATTTCTTATGAAGAATATAGTGTTAGTTCAGAACTATTTAAATTAAATATTAGACTTTTAGATACTAAACAAGAAAAACAATTCAGCTAGTTGCTAATGGAGTTCTCAGATCTTTTTGCACAAAATACAACAGAATTAGAATGCACTGATCTTGTAACTTATTGAATCTATACTGAAGAAAGACCTCCTATTTGATTTTGACCTTATTCTTCTTTTTCTATAGAACAGATATTTATTATAAAAGAAATTCAGTAAATGCTCGATAGTGGACTTATATGACCTTCTTTTAGGCTCTGGATCTTATCAGTTGTATTAGTTCAAAAAAAAAAGTCAAATTACGATTCTGTATTGACTATCATAAACTTAATAGTATTACTAAGAAAGATGCCTATTCCTTACTCTGCATTGATGAAATGCTTAATACTCTAAAAAAATCCAAGTAGTTTTCTACACTTAACCTTGCAAATGGATATTGGCAAGTTGCTATGCATTTTGCAGACAGAGAAAAGACTGCTTATATAACTTAATATAGTATTTATGAGTTTAATATAATGCCCTTTGAACTATGTAATATATTTGTAATCTTCCAACAATTAATGGATAGAGTATATCAAGACATTGCATAAAAATTTGTAGTAGTTTATCTTGATAATACTATAGTATACTCCAAGATCTTTGATGAACATTTAGAACATGTACAACAAACTTTTATTAGAATTAGAAAAGCTAATTTACAATTAAACTTAGAAAATTATAAGTTTTAGATACAAAGTTTATTATTCTTAGAACATATAGTTACCTTCTCAAACGATAGAAGCTGTTTAGAAGATTTAATCATCTAATAATATAACCCAACTATATTTATTCTTAGGACTAGTAGGTTACTACTGACAGTTCATTCATAACTTCTTTAAAGTAGCACAGCCTTTAAATCAGCTACTATATAAAAAAACTCCTTATATATAGAATAAACCATACAGGAAGCTTTTGAAGAATTAAAACAGAGACTTACTACAGCTCTTATACTAAAGTATTCTAACTTTAATAGACTATTTATCTTAGCTACTGATGTCTTTTATTATGAATTTGAAGCTACTCTTAGCTAATTAGATAGAAACAAAAAGGAACATCCTGTAATCTATATAAGTAAAAGCTTGACCAAAGGAAAAGTCAACTATGATGCCATTGAACTTGAATATGCAGCAGTTGTATAGGCTATTGAACATTTTTATAAATATCTTGGAACTGCCAAATTCATTCTAATTACTGACCACTCTGCTCTTAAGTAGTTACAATTTGCTGAATCTAAAAAATGCCTAGAATGATGGATTCTAAAACTTCAGTTCTATAATTTCAAAATTATCTATAAACTAGAAAGAGTTTACTTCAATATAAAAGCTCTATCTTGACTCTAGACACAGACCTCATACCAAAACTTTTTTTCATGAATTTGGATTTCTATTATAATTTATATAATTATATAGAATCAAACAAATTATCTAACTCTTTATCTCAAGAACAGATTAAACAAATACAACATCATGCTAAACATTTTATTACTAAAAAAGGACTATTATATAAGAAAAACAAAAAAAACTCTTAGTATCCTCTTTATGTTATCAAATGAAATGAAGTAGAACCTGTTCTGTATATGATACATAAGCATCCTACTGCAGAACACTTAGGAACAGATGCTATGTACTACAAAATAGCTGAATAATATTATTAGAACCAAATGTATTAAGATGTACAAGAATATGTTAAAACATATAAAGAGTGCCAAAAGAGACTAAAAGACAAATAAACTGAACTTCTTCATTCTATCCAAATAGGATGAGGCTTCAAATGAATTGGTATTAACTTAGTAGAATTCTTACTAATTATTAAGCAAAACAATTGATATATTATTGTTACTACTAACTATTTAACAAGATGGCCAGAAGCCTGTACTATATCAGATGCCAGAGCAAATACTTTAGCTTAGTTTATTTTTAAAGAATTATTTGTTAACATGGAACATCAAAGATTATTTTCTCTGATCAAGGAAGAAATTTCATTAGTAAAACTGTTTACATTCTATATGAAAAGTTTCTTATTAAATATAAGTTCTTTTTATTATACCACCTACAGATAAATGGAATAGTTGAACATTTTAATTGAACTTTATATGAATCACTTGCTAAAGTAAAAGAAAATGATGACTGGAACTTACATATACCTCTGTACTCTTGCTTATTAAACAAAGAAGCATGCTACCACTGGATATACCTCTTTTCAGCTTGTATACAGATGATGAGCTGTTTTTCTAATTGAAGCTTTACTATCTGTTGAACTCCATGAAGAAATAGAGTATGACTTACAAAATAGTATATTGCACTGAGCATTTAAGCTTATCAACAAGCTACCTGAATTGCAGAATGATGCAAGAGAAAAGACTAATAAATCACAACAGAAACAGAAAGAATACTTTAATGCCAAAATCCATCATGAAACATTTGAAATTGGTGACAAAGTATTAATAATTAGAAAGGATATAGAACATTCTTAATTAGCTAAATTTGAAGATAAAAGAACTGAACTCTTTATTATTCAAGAAAAATTGAACAATGGTGTCTATAAACTTTGTAATGACAAAGAAAAAACATTGCAAAAGTACTATAATAGTGATCATTTTGCTAAATATTATAATAAAAAACAAATGTAAAAACCTTTTGTTTTTATCAAATAATTTGAATTTTTAGAAGAAATTTCTAAAACCAGAGAAAATGACAATAATATTATACAAATTTTTCAATGTTACAATTTATTTGAAGATTGTAATATTGGAAAATTTATATAAACATCCTTAAATTGTAGAAATTTTTCTAAAAATAGAATTCTTAAAATTATAGCCAGAAACAGTAATCACTTTAAATAATTTTCTTCAAATTTGAAAACAAAACTCTGTATCTTAAAATCATTTAAATATACTATCTCAAAATATTATTCTTTGAAGTGATAAAGAATCAGAAAAAGTTATTGACTTAAACTCTGTAATAGAAGCCTTTATAGAATTCAATATTGATAAATTTCTACAATTAGAAGAAATACAACCTTCTCTAATCAAAACTCTACTTAACAAAGTAACCACAGAGTTAGAAAGTAATAATACTAACTACTTAATTTAAATAATAAATAATTTGAAACAGATATCAGTATTAGCAACTTGAAGTATAACTAATCCTCTTTCTAGAAGAACATGAAAAGAACAAGTTAATTAAATTTTAAAATTCTTATCTACTCTTAAATGTACTCAATATAACCTTAATAAGAAAATTGAAGCTTACTATTATCTAGGCCAAATAATTTCAAAATTCAATAATCTCTCAAAGATTAAAGACCTTATTTAAAATGCTTAAGTAACAAAAAGAGCAAAGGATACTTGAAAAGATGCTCTCAGAATATATGAAGTTCTTGAGTTGCAACCAAAAGAAATAACCCTGCAGCTGAAATATGTAACTGCAATATATATCATCAAGTTGCTAGATGATAAATACATCTAACTTCTTGAATTGATTAGAATATAGAATTTATGAAATAAATTTTTAAAGATGATAGAAATGTTATAGAATAAATTATTATTATTTTATTATTATTAGTTATTATTATTTTATTATTATTATTATTTAGTATTAGTTATTTCATTATTATATTATTATTACTGATAGTTGCTAGAACTTTTCAGTTAATTAGTAATCACTTAGTTGTTTAGTTGCTTAGTTGCTTAGTTACTTAGCTGCTTAGTTACTTAGTAATTAGTTGCTTAGTAATTATTAGTCATTAGTTGCTAAAATCTTTTAGTCACTTAGTAATCAAGTAGTCACTTAGTTGTTTAGTCACTTAATGCTTAGTTGCTTATTTGCTTAATTGCTTAGTTACTTAGCTACTTAACTGTTTAGCTTACAGATATATAAACCTTGCTAAATTCCCTAAATATAATTAAGCAACAGACATCCTTCTTCTCTTTAATATTGTAAACACATCTTGGAATTTTTTAGAAACAGAAACCTAAGGATAATCTTTTTTGTTATTACTTTAATAAATAGCTTTTGACTATAAACTGTATTAATACTCTTTCTCTAAGGTAATTCCTACAAGTAAGGTTTATCTTCTCTTAATAAAATAAAGTTATTAGTATTGTATTATCTTTTCTGAACTGTCTCAGAAAAGGGTATATTTTCTTAACAATGTCTAACAAAAGCTATACTTTCCTCTTGAACACCACATACACCCATAAGAGATTTTCTGTACTGTGTCATCATTATAATATAAAATTAAGAAGGTTTATTCCTATAACACTAATATATAAATTTTAGTAAGTTTTTATATAAAATAATAAATGTTTATTATTAAAATTTATTAATTTAGAAGATGACAATTCTAGTATAGTAAGTGAGTTGTTATTCTTCAAGTAACAGATCTAGTATTCAAATCCTATTTATGACAAAATTTGAAAATTATATTTATGTTATAGTAAACTGTTTCTTAATAATTAGTTGAATTAACATATTTGTAACTTTTAGTTACATTATCTTAAATAGGAACTCAAGACATTTATACAAAATATAACATTATATATTTATAAAGAAATATTATAATTAGTATTGTATAAGACTTCAATACAAATTTATAATAAGACCACCAAGTACAGAAATAAAAAAAACCAAAGAATTAAACTCATTTAAAAATTTCTAAATAAAAAAGTAACATAAATTTTTAATAATACTATCAAACTAATAAAGACTTATAAAATATTTCTAAAAAAATAGGCAAATAAACTAAATAACAAGATATATAAAAAAATATATAATCAATCAAGTCATCAGATTTATCAAAAAAAAAGATACTAAGATACAGTATATCATATTGGACTATCTGGATTGGAAGTTTGAAAAATCTTATCAATTCTGAGTAATGATTAATAAGAAACAATAAAGAAAATGTTAGAAAGATAAGTACTGAGATTTTAATGAATTTTACAAAAATAAAAATAGTATAATATAATAGTTAAATAAATAACTCTTATAACTGTAAATGTTAGAAAATTATAATGTATTGTATAAAATTAGACCAGCTATATATAAGATATAAAAGGTTCTAGTAAGTTTCCTGTTAAAGATAAAATAGTTTTAAAGGTTTTAAAAGTATCAAGTACTTTGGATAGATGTAACCCTGAAGATGTCACCATGATACAAGTTGAGATTACATATGCAGAGGGTTTAAATAGGCAAGAACCATAGTTGGCTTGCAGGTATAACATCTAATGTAGAACCCGTATAGTAATATATAGGTGAACTACTTAAATTAGTACCAAAAACACACATGTGACTAGTTGTAACCTCTTATGTATAACAGCCCTAGCATCGCCCATAGAAAAAATACCGCTGACGTCACATTTTATATAGTATTTATATATGTTGTGTATTTCTTAATATACGAATCGCTGAGTAATCAATTTAAAAACCAGATGATCTCTCAATTTGACATTATTTATGATATATTATATTTACAAGAGACGTCAGCTGTATTTTTTTTTATGGGTGATACTAGGTTTGCTTCTTATGTATAGACACCCTTGAAAGCATCCGTGTCCAAAAGAGCTTGAATAAAAACATCAATTCCCAAAAGCAGGAACTTTAACTTAAAAAAAAAAAATCATTAATTTACAATTTTAGTCAAGTTAATAAAATAAATTAGAAAATATCTCCACATAGTTTTAAAAACATGCTCTCAATATATCATCACAAGTTACAAAATTGAATTTTCTTTGCTAGAACAGAAGTTAGAGCATTTTAAAAATACGATTTTTATAATAAAATTACTATGTTAAAATCTTAGCGCGACAATCATATAGTGCTACACTATGTTTGTAAATCATAGTCTTAGATCTGAATCTTGATCCACTATATCAAGGTTTACTTAGTCTCCGTTATATCAAGAGTCCGTTATATCGAAAGTGACGTGTATTCAATATTCATATTACTATGTTTGTTACTATTAACCGTAATATTAAAACCCTTTCCAATTGCTATTGCTTCATTACTACAACACATTGATACTGTGTAAATAATGGTAATACATTAAATATTACCTGAAGGTATGATCTCTACTATACCTTATTTAGTTTCTCATATTTTCGTCTTTTAACCTTCTTTTTCTCTATGTTTTTTCACATCACGAGTAAATACCAGCTAGGTAATTATATTCGAGCGATCACAATTCTTGATTTGTATGCAAGTAAACCAAAAATAATTCATCATTTCACTTTAGAAGGTAAAATTGAGAAATTTTTTTATTTGATTTTGTTCTCAAAAGAAAGAAGATCAACCACACTTGTGATAGAACCCTTACCTTGATTATTACGTGATGTGTATCGCGCACAGATCACCAATGTATATCTGTAAAAGAAACTTGTATTCACTACCAGAATATGTCAGTATTATGGTCTGAATCAAATAATTATAATTTCATGTAGCATAATACATTTTGTGTACATAGTGTTATGGCACTATAGACCATGAAAGTATTTTTTAAGTTTAAAAATCGATCATAATCTTTAAGATATTTTAAAAATCTGCCATCCTTGATCCCAGGTACAAACATTTTACCAAATAGTACCAATACTAATGTTTTTTAGATTAACCAAAGAAACATTAATACATAAAGAATTTTTTTATATAATGTTTTATATTTATGTACATATAAATCAATAATTAAATTGAATATGACTTTCTGTTTCAACTCCGTAAAGTTTTTGTTATTTAGAAGGAAAATAAATTTATTATATAGATGTGTACTAACTTTTATAAAGATTTTTTTTTTTTTACTATCTTTTTTAACAACATCGACTAATTAAGTTGTGCTATTAAATAATATATATATATATATATATATATAATAGATGGTGAGTAATACATTTTAAGCAACTTTGACAAATATTACAAATTACAAGAAAAAGTACATTATCATCCGATCTATTTGGTATCATTCTTTGGTAAATAGTCATACTTTGCGATTTCTTGTAATGTTTCGATAGTTATGGCCACAACAGACTCAGTCTTGCAATTTTTAATCAACAATTTCAAAATTTCGTGGACTTTAGCTTCAACTAATCGTTGACACATTTCTTTGCTAACTTTTGAAATATTTTTGAAACATTCAACACTACGATGTTGCATTTCCACCGATTCTTCAGAAATTAAGTCTTTTAATATTTCTATTCCACGTGGTCGATCAACAATCATATTACAAACATCGGGACTTGTTGTTAAAATTGCCAAAGCACCACTAGCTGCTCGTCGAGTTTCAAAATCTTCAACATCAGAAAGTGCAACTAATATTTTAATTTTGTTCGATGACATTTGAGGATCACTATACATATTATAAACCGGTTCGCAAAACATCATATTACATAGACATTCAGTTGCTGCCCGACGAATCATGACATTATCAGAAAATTGTAAATTTTCTATAATTGGGATTCCTTTAGCGTCATGTATCCGCATTCGAATATCATTATCTAAACTTCCTAAATTTGTTAAAGCCATCAAAGCTTCAAATTGGCAAAGTTCACTTCCTCCTTGACATAAAGAAAGAAAAGGACGTACAAGATCTGAAGCTCTTTCACCACGAAATGCCAAATTTGGATCCATTGTAATGGCAATTTTTGCCAAAGCGTGACTTGCAAGCTCGGTAACTTCTTTTGTATTTTTAGTAGCTAATGGGATCAAAGCTTTTATGCCGCCTTGCTGAACAATTGCACCTCGATTACTTTGATCTGTTGCAAGATTAAGAAATACTTTTGCCACTAATTGTCGAATCGCTTGACTAGAATTTTTTGTCATGATAATTAATGGACGAATGACACCAGATTTCATAACTTGTTTCGTCCGATTAATCACATATTCGTCATCATCTATAGGATCTTGATCGATCTTTAAGCTTTCTCCTGACATTTTCTTTAATTTGAGAATCTGTTCTTCAGATTCGTTCATTTTTTTCTTGTATGTGGTAACATTAGCCAAGATAACTGCTACTCCATAAAATAATGCATTATTCGTCTTCTCCGAGTCTTGCACAAGTTTAAATATTTCTTTTAACAATGTTGGATGATAAGCGATCGTTTCTTTCACTGCGGGTTTTAAACTAGAATAAGCTAATCCTTCAATAGCATTTATACGGGCGGTGATTTCCGAATCAGTATCCAAAACCATATTTTGAAATAGACCTGCCAAAAGCGTCTCATTTTCGTCAATTACTGAAATTTTATTGTCATTTTGTTGTTGTTCTGAGGCTTTTTCATCTAACAAAATTTTTGTTAATGCAACAGCCGCTAAAGTTTTTAGTTTTTGATTGTTGCTAGTCATTAAACTTGTTAAATATTTTTGACAATGGATTGCTACTAAAGCCCTACAATCCTTTTGTGAGCAAGCCACAGATATTATTTCAGTAATAGCTCTTTGAACATCTTCATGTTCATATTCGATACAATCCATTATATCTTCTAAAATACCATCCTTTAACAAAATGAAAGAACCAATATCGCAAGATATTTGAAAAATTGATTCGAGTGCACCATATCCGTATAATTTTTCTTGTTTTTTAGTTGAATTTAGCCATTTAATAATAAATTTTGAACTATTTTGTTTAAATAATTCCATAGAATTTTTATTTTTTTGTGCATTTTCAAATAATTTCGTTAAAATTAACAACGACAAAGGTTTTATTTTTTGTGAGTTGGAAGAAAGGTTACGCAAAATATCTTCATATTCGTTTGATGCTACTAATGTTGAAGAATAATTTGGTTCATTTACAATTTTTTGTAGAAGAGTATTTAAAGATAATATTTGTGCATCCTCGTTTTCACTCATATTTTGGTTTAAAAAAAGGTTAACATGGTGAATACGTATGTAGGTTTTGTCGTTATTATTATTGGTTAATTGCGTTGCGCAGATGATCCCTAATTTTTTGATTTCAAGAAAATACCCCCGAAAATGGGTGACGTCAAGAACTTCGATATGAGTTAGAGATTGTACCCGAGCAAATCCAGCGTTACCAACAATCGAGAACGACCCTAGCATCGCCCTCAAAAAATGGTAAAATTCATTATCAATAACGAATAAAAATTTTTTTTTTCTTCTACCATCGTTACTGCTGTGCTGTTATTGCTTAAAATTTTTATGAACTTTGCTTATAGTTTTATACTACTTTATATTTATTGAATTTTTTTCTCTTTGATTATTAGCACATTAAATCAAAAAAATTTTTTTATAATAATAAGTTCTTTTACTATGTCAGATCAACAACAGGATCCATGCTATTCAAATAATAAAGATTATTGGAATGAAAAATGAATCAAAGTAAAAAAATTTTACGATGCGAAACCAAATTAAATTATCATGTTCAAGAACAAACTATAAAATTTTATCTTGCAAAAAAATTATCTAAAGTTCAAATATTTTTAGAATAATAGTAATAATGAAATAAATATGACAGTTTATTTTTTAAATCTTGAATATTTTTTTGGTAATTTAAATAAATTACCATCCATTATAACCTTTGGATCATTGAATTAGTCTCATAAACGCCTTTTATAGTACTAAAAATTTTAAGCGATTCATGTTATTCATTAAAAAAATTCTTATGAAAAACTTGGACCATATTTTATTGTTGATAGGACATTTTCTGATTACGTAGCGGTAGTAATTGAATTGTTCATAATCAAATAATAACATCTACCCGGCAGATCTGTCCGGCTACCATTATTTGAGGGCGACGCTAGGGTCGTTAACAATCGAGGGTGCGGTCACGTGATTACCTGACCTCAATGCAACAGAAGTGATTCCCTCTCGCCTGTGAAATCACAAATTAAATTATTTATGTAACATTAACGGTCAGCAACTTTTTTTAACAAATTTTGGAGTTGGTATAGAAGAACATAAATTACTTTTATAAAAAAAATTTTACCAACTTTTACTATAAGAACTAACATTTCATTATTTAAAGCTATATTCAAAATTTTTTTTTTCTATTCGTTTTTAACTCATATTTCGTCGCAAATAAAAGTGACGTAGAAACACAAGAAAACACTATAACCAAATAACTACAACATACATTATAGTGAAGTTATGCTTGAAAAAATAATTCACTGTAACTTATATTAACAGAATACTAAATATACTTTACAAATTCTTTATTATGTCAAGAGTTTACTATAACAAAAGTGGACTGTATTTGGACAAACATGTTCTTTTCGTTATATAAATTGGAAATATATAATTCAAAACTCTACAGTCTTTTATAGCTTTTATTGAATTTTTAATTTAGTACATGAAATGCATATATTGTTTATAAATCCAATTAAAATCGAAGCTTACTACTTTATAATGAGCATGAAATTTTAAGTTTGTATTGAGTTTTTTTAGAACTCTACAATCTTTTATAGTTTCTATTGAATTATGTATTTGTATTAATTTGTTTTATGAATGCATATTCTTTAATAAATCCAATTATAGCCAAAGCGTATTATAATTTTCTTTAAAATGAGTTGTATTTGTATATTCGATAATTGTATAATACCGAACCCTGATTAATCTGAACAAAAAAAGTAAAAACTTTTTATTCATATGCAATTACACTGGTCATTTCGAACAATATTAGTAAAACTTAATAAACTAGATCTGAACATGAAATAAATAGTACATTTGATCAAACTTATAAGTATACTGTTATGGGTAAATCCGACCCTAGGACCATGAGGAATAAACGTGTAACGACACCCGAAACGCCCCATGAAAACCATCGTGCCACGATGCTCGTGACCCAGGACAAAACCTATAGGATAACTTTCTCGTGATTAGTCAATGAAATTGAATGATTATCCATAATTGGCTAAACATTCGAACATGTGATAATTAACCAATAAAATTTAAAGGTTGCATGTAGTTAGGCTTTCGAACGATTTTTTCTTTATTCAAATATCTTTGGGTTTTAAAATTTCTTATATTAACATAACA
>CAJVQA010002600.1:0-21559 GCA_910591915.1 Cetraspora pellucida | reverse complement strand
CCCCAGTTGGAATTGAACTGGCAACCTTGCGAATGCGACCTGGGAGTGCTAACCACTGCACTACTGACCCGCAGGTCGTTTAAGCAGATTTCTTAAATAGATAATATAAAAAAGTTATATGTGTAACCAATTGTATACTCTCCTGTAGTAGTTTATTGAACTAGAATACTAATAAGCAATTAATAAAAGTCAAAAGACCAAAGAGGTTACCTTAACATCAAAAAAATAATAATAATAATTTACTCTAATTAGCATTTTTTAAACAAGTAAATGAAACTCAAAATTGAGACTCAAAATTTGGAGCTTTGCTTTATATGAACTGAATTTTGAAATTATAAAAACATAATTTTGCTAATTAGATTTATATTCTTTTGTAGTGTCAACTTTCCAAAACAATTAAAAAAAACTTCTAAAATATTTTTAATTTAAATAAAATGCAATCAGAAAAAACTTCTTAATATATTTTTAAAGATTTAGTTAAAATATATAATGCAATCAGCTTGAAATCTTGGAATCTAGATCCATAAAGAATATATAATACTAATTCTCTAATAGTAGTTAGACAATTTGTTCTTGTTCAATTTTATATATTAGAACTTGCTAATCATCATTTTTCTTTATCTACTTATATTATTTTCAAAACTACTATAATCAAATTGTTGCTAATAATTATTATAATTTTGCAAGTTTAAATTAAGAAAAAGCCTAGTTTGATACTAATTATAATTTAGTTATAAGTTATGCTAATTAAGATAACATTGTTATAAGTTCTACTGATCTGATGGCTAAGCTTAACAGAGCTAGAAAACTTTTAGAGCTTGCTCATTAGAGATTAAAAAATCAAGAAAATAAAATAGTTAAATTGAAAAATCAGTTACAAAAGGCTTATGACAATACAATTATAACCTATAATTTTTTAGAACATCAAAGAAATAAAATAGTTAAATTAAAAAATCAATTGTAAAGAATTTATAATAATAAGATTATAGCTCATAATATGTATAAAGTACAACTTAGAATCAGTAATACATTTGTTATACAGTAAAACTTCTGATATAATAATCAATAAAAGTATATTAATGCAATTGTTAAAATAGCAAAAGCAGAATGTAAGTCATTACTCAAAGATTTAGAGCAACTAATTTAAGATAGTGATAAGTTCTCTTTAGAAAATCTTATAATATATAGCCTACATAAATGTTTAATAAATACAATCAAGTTAGTATTAAATTTGTTTTTTTTAAATAACTAAATTATTTAATTAAATATTTTACAAAATGGCATTTATAGTTATTTTTAATATTTAACAATATTAAATAAGTTGCTGTCTAGTTATTGAAACTCTGATTTAGAATAATTGAAACAGTGATATTTTGAGTTAAAAAAAACTTTTTAAAACTACTGTTACAATTAATTCAATATATAGTGCATGATATTAAACATATATATCTGAAATTTAACTTATTACTTCAGCTATTAAATGTTCAATTTTATGATCAAAAATAATGACAACTATATTATAAGTTCTGGAAATTATTATTGATTTCAAAAATGGCTTAAAGAATTATTAAATCATAATGAGCTATTGCCCAAAGGCCTTTTATTCTTTATATTTGACAATAAGCAAAAGAGACAAAAAAACTATTTCAATTGAGAGTCTAATACAGTAGTTTACTATATTGTCATCAGCTTTGTTACTTTTAATATAGCATTGCAAAATAGAATTCAACATATTAATTTACCTTAGGCATGTTAAATTCATTATAGATATTAGTATAAAGAGCTTTTCAATATCAGCTCTTAAATACATAAAATTGTCAATAAGAAGTTACATGCCTAACTTGTATAAATTCTTAATTTGTTATTTAAAGAAAGGTTATCCTCTACTAATATTATTGATTTTTTTGTAGCTTCTACAATAACTAAAGTAACAAATATGAAAATGTATTTCTGTTGTAATTAACAAAATATTAAGAATTATAAAAAGATATATTTAGAATGCAAAATATTACTATTATAATTAGCTGAAATACAAAAAGAAAAAATAGTTAAAGCCAAAAGTAGTATAGTTGATTAATTAAACAACTCTTTTATTTTTAAACCTTACAATATTAATAAAAAACAAATTAATATGTATGCTTCTAAGATTAGTTTAATTTAACAAAAAGTTACTGATTTAAGGATTAATAATTTAGAGATTTATATTTCTGACCTTATTAACATTAATCTTAATTTTTTTGTAAATATAAAGAAGATTCTTTTACATATTGAAAAAATATTAGGCATTAAAGATAAAATGCACAAGTGGGTTGTTATTATTTGTGATAGTGTTTCTTATTGTTATGTTATGAAATTAAAAAAAAATTCTTCTAGTTAGTTTTTATACTAAAACAATTATATGAAGCAATAAATATGTTTAAGCATATGTAGAATTAAACTGATAAGTAATGTTTTAGTTAAATTGATATTTTGATATTTTACCTAACATTTTCTAATTAATAATCAAAAAATCAGTTGAAGCCAATTTCATATTTGAATTTTGTATATTTTTCTCATATATTAATTTTTTTCTTAAAGCCAAAACATATATATTAGAAGAGCTTTTAATTTTTTTTAACTTATAGAAATATTGATTTGAAATGTTATGCTATATGTCAAGACTATTTAACTAAGAATTACTCTTCTATTTTAAAAAATGTGCAAACTATCACAAGTCTTGAGATTTTATTTGTAATATATATTATTAAGCTATAGTTATGAAACTATTATAGCTATATGTAAAAAGCAACTCTGACCTATCTGTTAAAGAGTATTTTATATAGGCTAAAGAACAACAAAGCCCATTATATCAGATAAAATATTAGCAAATTTTTATTATTGCATACTTTTTTTTTAAAAAAATATATTTATTTACTTTTAGCTAATAGTTAATTACAGAAAGTTTATAAAAACCAATAATTCTTTTTTAAAAAGAGCTGTTAAATAAACATTTTCTCTAATTTGGTCAGCAAGATGTTATTTAATTTATCACTTAATAGAAGTTGCTAATAAAATTTCATTAATGCAACTTTATTCTAAAATTCATAATATTATAGAAAGAATCTGTGTTGTATCTTATCTAAAATTTATGAGCAATATCAAAGGCTTGATGCAATTATTAAAGAAGTAAATAAGCCACTAAAAACTTTAATACATTCTGTTTTTTAACAGTATTATTGAAAAATTGCAACACATAATTATAAAAAGTTTATTTAAGTAATGTATATTTTTTATTTTCAAATTAATTATATATATGCTGCTACTAATTATTTATTTTAGCTTAGAGATAATTTATATAATTATAATTAAAATATAATAAAAGCAGTAGCTGCTAATAACCACAGTCTTAATAAAAGCAAAAAAAAAATTTGTATCTGATTGGATTAATATAGAGTAAAAAATAATATTGTTACTAAAGTTGTTAAAAAAAATATAGTTAATAGGTTTAAGTGTAGTCAAATTATAAAAGTAAGATTAAACATATTGCTTAATAAGTAATAAATTAGTAATAAATTAATTAGATAGTTTGATATTAAAAAAGTGAACAAGTTGGTGGTAGCAGTTAAGTATGTTATTGTTAGACTAATTAAAATATATTATAAGAGTAATATATCTTTTATTAGTAACTTAATTAATTTGCTATTAGAATAAAAAAGAATTTTTAAGATAACAAGTATAAAAAAGTTGTTTTAAATTGAATAAGCATATTGAAGCCATAATTGGATACAAGATAGGTTAGTAAATATAAGTAGTTAAAGGTTATATTATAACTGTTTATTAATTTAAAAGATGTTTTAATTAATGCTAAAAATATTAAAACATTAGATAAGTTTTTAATAAGTTTGATAATTTGCTAAGTATTTTAAAGAATAAATATAATAGAATACTGTAGAATGGATATTTATAATTATAACTATGTTTATAAGAAGCTTTATTAGAAATAGTACAAATAATAATATAAATAATAAAATATTAAATTTTGTATTAAGTAGTTTTAATACTTTTATAAATTTCATTATTAAGAAAAGTTCTGTGCAATAAAGTTGTTAAAATAGAATATTTGCAAAGAAGTTTTAGTTCTTTGTAGATATATTTGTAATTAAAGATATAGTAATAATGTCAGTATGCTTATATAAAAGTTTACATAGATATGTAAAAATATTTAAATAAAAGAAAAATTAAGTAATTACTGAAAGTAAAAGTTTGGCTGTTATTATGACTAAAAGAAAAAAAAATTTTATATTAAATTAGTTAGTTTAAATGTAGTTAATATGAATACTATTAGCATTATTAGATTAGATAAAGTGTTTATAAGATTTTATATTATATATATTAGAATTATTAAGAAAATTAATAAGTTTATATTTAAAAAAAAGCTGTATCTATTATTTTATATATTAAAATCACCCAAAATAATAAAATGAATATGAATTTGAGAAGCTTGTTGAATCTAGTTAATTACTATATTTTGTATTTAGATATAGATAGAGATATTAGTTAATAACAAGTAACTAAGCTTAATATTACTTTAAAAAAATATTAATTGCTATAGTATTTTTTAAATCTTTTTAATTTGTAGTTTTTTTATTACTATAGTGATAACAGAAGCTGTTCAACTATAATATGAAGACTACAACTTGACAGATTCTATACAAAGTTTACAACAAAACTTAACAAGTGTAATTTAAGATTTTAAGGCAGATATAATAATAGATAGTATATAAAGATTTTAAATATTGCATTCAGCTTATTAACTATAAAATGTATAAAAATACTTAACTTTTTTGAAGAGTCAGAAAGCAGTATTTTTATAAATATTATATATATATAAATAATTACAATAAAAACTACTTTATTGCTAATAAATACTATATATAATAATGTTAATATATATATAAACTAAAAGATATAATAGATATTGTATATATAATAGATATAAAAGATATTGTAGCTATAATAGAAATAATAAAAATAATAGATCTAATAGAATAATAGATCTGGTAGAACTAATAGATCTAATAGAAATAATATAAATGATAAATTTCTAACACAGTAATAAGAGCCAATCAGAATAATGACACATGTATTAAAATTAGTATTTTCATTAAAATTGATCTGATCTTATAATTTTATGATTAGAATTATATAATATTGTACTTATTAGAACCATCTTAGTAAGCTGAATCTAATGATAGTTATTTCATCCAATTTGGTTTGATGCATTAAAAGTTATAATTAAAAATATATAAAACTCTTAATATTAATATTATGTATAATTACTATAAACATGAGTTTAAAATGATTGTAAATTCTAATAGCAATATTTTCATAAAAATAAAAAAATTAGACCAGTTATAAGTAAAGAAATTATTATTATAAAAAAAGATATTAGTTTAGTTAGAGATTTTAGTTTCTGTAATGCTTGCAATAAATATATTATAATTAAAGCAATAGTTTTGTTAGGTTTACTTTTTATAAGTTTATTAAAGTCTCTAATATTGTATATAGTAATAGTTAGATAAAGATAATACAAACTAAGAATAAAAAAAAAACTCTCACTCTCTTCATCTACATTCAGTAGTGGAGAACAAAATAAACAAAAACTATTAAACCTTTATTGAAAAAATCTACTAAAAACAACACAAGAGCTAAAACCCTTGTGCTCAGAAAAATAAAACAAGCTTGTTTAACTATGTCTAGTTTAGTATTAACGAGTTACCAAAATAAAAAAACCAAAATTACAAGCCTTAAAGTTAAGTCTAGTCTTGGCTCTGATGATGTAAACAAAAAAATAAACCAAAAAGAAAACAATAGATCTAATAGTCTTATTACTAAGAAAAAACAGGAAAAAGAAAATATGCCAGAGGTTACTATAGAAACTTCTAAAGGCCAGAAGAATAAAACAGCAGAACATAAAGAAGAAGACTTGTCTTTAGTTGCTTCTTCGAGCAATAAAGATCAAATTTCAAATGAACAAACAAAACAAACAACATGTGAGATGCTTACATCCAATCACATAAACAACCAATCAGAAGCCTAGGATAAACAAACCAAACTGAAACAGTGGTCTGATGTTTTCTCAAAATTGGAAAGAAAAAAAGCCACATACTTTACCTATTTTTCACGAAAAAAAATTATTACCAAAAATAAAAATGCACTAATCTTTAAATTATTTAGTTTAGAAAACATCTCTACTACAAGAATCATAGAAGCTTTAAAACAAGAAATGGGAGAAGACCTGGTTGCAACCCAGTTAGTAATTAACAAAAACAAAAGAACCTATTTAGAGATTGCATTTTTAGATGAAAACAAACAACAGCAATATGCAGTTGAAGGTGTTATGATCTTAAATAGACCTTACAAGGTTATATTTCTATAAACATCAGATGCAACTTTCTATTAGTCAGAATTCGAAATGCACCAATAGGAAAAAAGGAATTTATTTCAGAGTAGATTAGAGAAGCATTTCAAGAAATTGGCATAATCTCATCGATTAAACCACTGATCCACAAAGAAACCTTTATAATGTTAGACCAGTAGGTTGTAATCTTTGAAATAACAGATGACCCAGATTTGACAAGTTGAATTTCTAGATTTATACATGTTTGGGACCACAGAGTTATTACTGACTGGAGAGAGGCCCCAAAGATGTGCTTCTGTGACAAAGCAGATCATATAAAAAAGACTGCCCAGACTACAAACTCTCAGTTGAGGCTAGAAACCTACACAAACTGTGAAATAAACTAAAGAAACAAGAGAAAATTCAGACCAACAATGCATAGAGGAACCTTTTGAATTTAGTTCAGAAAATCCCTAAGCAAACAAGGAACTAAAAAACAAAAATACTATAAACAACTCTATAAAAAAACTTGAAACAATGAATACAAAAGATTAAAACATTGTAATGCAAAATGAAACAACATCAGACATAGAGATATCAACAAGCAACAGTGAACAAGAAAGTCAATTAGAACATCAAATAGAATCAACTGAGGACAAACCAAATATGAAACATAAAAATGTACCAGTAGACTCACTTGCAAGTCTATACAACAATGTATGGGCAAACAATACTGATCCTATAGATAAAGAGAATGAACAAGGTTTTATAGTAGTTTTTAGAAAAAAGCATAAAAATAAAAGCAGAATTGCAATACTGAAAGTGGGAAGAACTACAGTCCTAAAAACATCAGCTCCCTATACAAAAGCCAGAGGACTGCAATAGGCATAACTCAACCTCTACTTTTTTTAAATTATTTTTTAATGGTTAAAAAAATCAAAATTGCATCACTAAATATCAAAGGACTGAACAACAAAGAAAAAGCATTCAAAACACTTATACTGTTAAAATCATACCACTTAGACATAATTATGATCCAGGAAACTAACTTAGAAAATATCTATACAAGAAACTTTTTAAAACAAATATGGGGGTTTGACTCTTACTGGACCTTCAAAATAGCAATACTTACAGGAAACCATGAATTAAAGCTGAAAAATATTAAAGAATCCTATCATGGACAAGTAATATCAGCAAACCTCATATACAAACAATACTCTTTTCAATTAAACAACATATATGCTTCTTTAAATACAGAAGACAGAGTACAGTTTTTTAATAATTGGAACCTGCAAGTTAATGAAAAACACATTAACATAGTAGTAGGTGACTTCAATACAAATCTGAATCTACAAAAAAATTGCATTAGCCATGCACCAACTGCTAATGATCTTTCAAGAAAATTACTAAAAAAAATTACATCAGATCTGATCGATACAGTATTACTATTAAACAACTAAGAACCTTTTCTTACTTATCACCAGAACATACGAGGAAATCGTAGTATGTCTATGAGGCTTGATTACATCTTTATTGATGCCAATTACAGTCAATACTGTAAATATACTACCATACAGTTTGGCAACTCTGATCATCTAATGATAGAATGTAAACTAAACTTCACATCTGAGTCACCTAGAGCCAAACAATAGAGATTCAACAGAAATTGCTAGCATAATAAACAATTACAAACAGAAGTAGTTGAGAAGATAAAGAACTTTGCAGACTTCTCAAAATAGGATTTATCTAAATGCAAAATACAATTGATAATCAGAGCCTTTAGGCCTCCTTTTGTACTAGAGAAAAAGACACAAAAGCTTCAAAAAGAACTAACTAAACTAAACAACAAATTGGCTAAGGAAGAAAGCTCAGAGTATCTTCTTAAAGCAAAAGAAGGCCTTAGTATACAACTTCAGGATGAGCTTTATACTCTTTCTGAGAAATGGCAACTTAGATCCAATGCTAAATAGATAGAAAAAGGAGAAAAATCAACAAAATTTTTCTTCATACAATACAAAATTAAAAATACATCATTAGCAAAAGAAAAAATTTCTCTATCAAACAACTTTGAACCAGACAATATTAATAGAACACTTCAATATATAAGAAATACTTATTAAGATATATACAGAGCCGAGAAAATTAGTCAAGATAAGAATAATTTTTTCACCCAGAACCTTACTCCTATTATGATAATGCAAAACATATTACTTAAAAAACATATTACAGAAGATGAAGTTAAAAGTGTACTGATCTTTCTTTTTAACAACAAGGCTCCAGTTCAGATGGCCTTAGCTACAAGTTCAATAAAGATATTTAAGAAGAGATTATTTCTGCACTTACAGATCTTTTTAACTACTGTTTAAAAACAGGCACTATCTCTAAATCATGGTCCAAAAGCATAATCATACTTATTTTTAAAAAAGCAGAAATCTTAAGTAATGTTAATAACTGGAGACCTATTTCACTAACTAATACTGATGCCAAAATTTTTATAAAAATCTTGACTAATAGAGTTAATGAAATTTGTAGCTCAATTATTGGTCTATTACAACAAGCATTTATAAAAGAATGATCAATAGTAGATACAGTTTTAGATATAATTACTATCTTGAGAAACCAAGAGAACCAATTTCTCTCACACTGGCTTATACTATTAGATCAACAAAAGGCATTTAATAGAATGAGTCACAAGTTTATTATACAAGTACTAGAAAAAATAAACTTTGATGACAGCTTTATCAAAATTGTAAATACACTTTTTAGCTTACAGGTAGCATATATTGCAGATTCAAAGAGATTATCTGAGCCTATAAGAGTGGAAAGAGGAGTTTGGCAAGGGGACCTACTATCACCTTTACTATATGTTCTTGCTTTCAACTCTTTAATTCTTAAACTTCAAGAAAAGATTCAAGAAATCAAACTTAGAAATTAACTTTTCAAGGCAGTAGCTTATGCGGATAACTTAACTATTGGAATTGGATTATCTACAAACTGGAATAAAGTCTTAACACTACTTGAAAAGTACAGAAAGGAACTAATGCCAAGATAAACCAAGACAAATCTATTATAATTCCTCTTACAAGCATGGCATGTAGTGAAAAACTATCCAATTAACAAAATTTTAAAATAGTTAGTAGTGATGATTTGCTCAGAATTTTAGGATACAAAGTTGACTCAAGAGGCAACCCCAAAAAATGATTATGGAAAGAACTAACAGATAGTATTAAATACAAAATTGAAAAGCTTAAACTGAGAAATCTCTTCTTTAAAGGAAAGATTCTAATTGCCAAAGCACTATTAATTTCTAAAATCTGGTACTTGGCATATCTGCTTCCTCCAAGCAGAAAGCAGCTCAACAAAATTAATGTTCTTATTTCAGGATGGATTAAGAACAAGTCAAAAATGTTATCTAAATACTCAACATTTTAGCTAAATCTTGAGAAAGGAGGGTTGGCAGCTCTAGTCCTTAAGAACATTTTAGACTCTAGGCTTACCTCCATCTAGATTAAATTGCTAATATCCAATAACCTTTGGGTGGAGCATGAAAGAATTGCAATCTTACAACAGTTGCAAAATAAAAGAAAAATAACAATTTTAAAAGCACTGAATCAAAGTACAATAAAAATAAAGGGTTGGCCAGATGCTTGGAAGCCTTATCTAATAGCTTGAAAGAGACTGGAGGCAAAGTTATTACAAATAACAACTGGCTATGGTCATTATTAGAGCTAGAAATATTGAATAAGTCAGAAAATCAATTTTCAGTTAAGAAAGCAACAGTGTTTTTAAGAATATGATTGATAAAGCTAACAGCCTCTCAATCACTATTAGAAGTACAAGAACACTCAATAGATCACTTCAACTGGTTATTTACTAAAAAAATTTAAAATAAGAAAAAAGATATATTTTGGAGGTTGCAAAACAGAGCCCTTCTACTTGGCTATCAGCTGATATATATTAATCCAAATATAAATGAAAGCTGTTCTAGCTGTAAGGATAAAAAACAAACTATAGAATACTTCGCTTTAGACTGTAGAATTAGTAAAATTATATGGACCTAT
Source organism: Cetraspora pellucida (assembly GCA_910591915.1). NCBI lineage: Eukaryota > Fungi > Glomeromycota > Glomeromycetes > Diversisporales > Gigasporaceae > Cetraspora > Cetraspora pellucida. Next base: position 11,119 of record CAJVQA010002600.1, on the reverse strand, counting down.
GGCTACAAGCTTCTAAATGTTTCATTAGAAAAAGCCCCTCCTACTACAATGAAAGAAATTTTTACTATATCTAATATCTCAAATACACAGCTATGAAAAACAGCCTCATGGTTGCACTTGACAGTTATTTATAAAATCTGACTATGGTATACCCAAGCAAGATGGAGAAATACTGTCAATTCTGAAGAAAAAATTAAAAGAGTAATAAAAATTAGGTTAAAGAAAAATATTAAAATTTTAAGCACATTGCATAAAAAAAAAAAAAGCTAAAAATAGCTAGATTTATTAAAAGAATCTAAGCTTTATATATGTAAATAATATAATGTATTTCTAGTATAACCTAATAAAAGCATGCCAATTCATGTTAAAAAAAAAAAAAAAAAAAATAATACAAACTTAAATTAGATAAAGATAAAGAAAAGTTATAGTTAAAAAGAGTTAAAGAATAATTGTTAAAAAATAAATTAAATTAAATAAAAGTAGAGATAAAAAAGTTAAATCCAAGAGAAAGATTATAGAATATAAAAAAAAGATACAAAAAATAATAAAATAATTAAGTAAAAAAGTATTATTAAAAAGATATATATAAGTTTTATAATAAAATAAATTAATAGAAAATATGATACTAAATATAGTTTTGTTATTATTATATTTGTTAATATGTTGTATTAAAGTTTGAATAGTTTAACTATAAGAAAAAACAGTAAATTATAATAAAGAAGAAATTTGTTAAAATATTTATAAAGATTATAATAAAATAAAAATATTGAAGATAATTTACAAGATTGTTTTCTACAGGATTAATCACTATATGCTTAGTTTTTACAACTGTGCAAAATACTATAGTCTTTTCTGTACATTAGGTCTGTTTATTATTATTCTAATTTTTTATATAAATAGACTTGTCTACCTGCCTACTTATTTTATTTTTCTTATTAATTACAGTGGTTATATTTTTTAATAAGATGATGAGTGCTTTAATGTGAGTTGTAAAAAATAAATAACTTAAAAAAAATTATAAGAGTAAGTTAAGAATGAAATTAGAAGTTAAGGTTAAATTTTTTACTAAAAATTCTTAGCTACAAAATATGCAATATTATTAAAATATTGCAATTTGTAAATAAGTAAATTTTTAATTTTTAATAATATCAAAGTAACAAAAAATTTAGTATTAATAATGTTTTTTGTTAATAAGTTAATTATCTTTTTTTTAGAAAGAGACTGTATATTATAAGTTTTTAAGCAACTGCTTATTTTCAGATTCCTCATATTTTATTAATACTAAATATCTCTAACAATGCTATATTTATTTACTCAATACTTCTTTTTATATTACTATTCTAAATTAAATTGGTATAATATCCATTATTGCTTATCTAAAACTAATAATAATACTAGCAACAAAAGCAAATATAGTAGTTAGAAAATAGTTTAAGTAATACACAAATGAAAACTAATATATATAGCATCTTATTAATATATTGTAAAATATTTAATATATAGTATAAGCAATTAACTTATATTAGCTAAATAAACAAAAGTTTGCAAGACATTATATAATAAATTATCAGATTATTAGATTATCAAAAAGATTAATACACTTATTATATTTGTTTCTGATATATTTAATATAGTTATTAATAAATCATTAGAAGATATAATATTTATAATTTAACTCAATCATTGCAACAAATAAATATATATTAGTATTTGGTAAATTTGATTTTAAAAAAAATAAAGATAATAGAATATGTGCAAATTGCAAGTGATATAATACATTTTATGCTTTGTATTAAACATATAACCTTTAGAAAACAATACAAAAATAAACAAGTAAAATAAGAATATTTACAATTAGATTAAAAAATTTTAATTTAAAGTTATATTTTATTATAATGTAATTAAATAGATTTCTTTTAATAGTTTATCTAATATTCAAAAGAGTAGTAATAGATTTTTAGTAATATATTAGATGAAATTCATTAAGCAAGTTATAAATATATTAGTAATTATATAAATATATATAGTCATATTTACAATTATATAAAAAGAAATTAAAATATTAACATAAATATAAAATAATTTAAAACTTTATATTATTTTATTATATTAGATATCAGATCAAATATGTAATTTATTTAATTTATATGTTTAAATTGTATATTAATATATTATTATATATTTAATATAGTAATTAATAAGTCAATTAAGAATATAAATATTTATATATTAATCTAAAATATAGTTACAAATAAGTATATATTAAAATTTAATAAATTTAGTTATAAAAAAGATTATAAATACAAAACATATACAAATTGCAAGCAATATAATACATTTTATACTTGATGTTGTAGACATTAAGAGTCTTATATATTTTTGATTATAACTTTTAATGCATTAAACCTATTTGGATGAAACAACTATCATTAGATTTAGCTTACTAAGCTAGTTCTAAAAAGTATAAAATTTTATAATTCTGATCACTGGATCTTGAAATCAGAAAATATTTATAAAATTAGCAATTTTATCAAGCACATAACTTGATTCTGATTGGCTTACATTACTGTGCTAGAAATCTAATATTTTTAACAGATCTATTAAATCAAATATATCTAACAAATCTAGCAAAGATTACATATCTATTATATTTATTATTACTATTATATTTACTATTTCTTTTATATATTATGTATATTATATCTTTTAGTTCTTATATATCTTAATATTACTAAATATAATATTTATTAAAATATAACAGTCTTTATTGTAATTATTTATACATATAAAATATCTATAAAAGCACTGCTTTTTGACTCTTTATAAAAGTTAAATGTTCTTATACTTTATATAAGTATTTTTATACATTTAAGAAGTAGCTTTATACATTTCAATAGTTAATAAATAAATGCAATATATAGTATCTTTATATGCTATCTATTGTTGCCTCTGTCTTAAAATACCCAATTACTCTTTATATTGTTAAGTCTTACTATAGACTTTGTATAGAATCTGTCAAGTTATAGTCATTATACTATAGTTGAACAACTTCTGTTATTGCTATAATAATAGAAAAAACTACAAGTTAACAGTATTAAACATGTAACTTTCAGAAAACAATACAAGAATAAATAAGTGAAAATAAAGATATTAATAATTGCATTAAAGAATTTTAACTTAAAGCTACATCTTATCATAATATAATTGAATGAATTTCTTTTAATAGTTTAGCTAATGTTTAAAAGAATAGTAATAGATTTTTAGTAACATAATTAGATGAAATGCATTATATAAGTTATGAATATGTTAATAATAAATATAAATATGTACAGTCATATTTAACATTATATAAAGTAAAGTTTAAAATATTAAATAGAACACAAGTTTATTAATATGTTAAAAAAATATTAATAATTTATCATTATTATGCTATATATAGTTTTAATATATATTTGAATTTTAATAACTTTACAATATTAACAATAAGTATTTGATGAATTTTATAATAAAAGAAATATAAATAATAAAATATATATAAATTGTAATTGATATAATACATCTTATATTTGGTACCAAACAGCAACTCTCAAAAGTCAATATAAGGATAGATAAGTAAAAACAGAAATGTCAATGAGTGCGTTAAAGAATTTCAACTTAAAGCTACAAACATATAGATGTAATTGAATAAATTTCTTTTAATAATTTAGTTAATATTCAAATAATCAGTAAAGATGAATTTGGCATTATATTTTTTGCAATATGTTTAAATAATAAAAAGACAGCTTTATATACTTTTGATAAGCTCATATAATTATATATAACATTATGTATAGCTGTACTTAAAACTTTATCTAATTTATAAATAAAATTTTTAAGAAAAATATGTTAAAATATTTTATTTATAATCTAATATAAATAAATTATAAACTATTAACATTATAAATTTGATTTAAATTAATAACAAATATTTGATAGTATTTCAATATGCAAATAGAAAAGGTTTTCATAATATACTTTTTTTAAATTTTAGAAAACTTAATTGAAAAATAAATTAAATCAACTTGTTAGTATTTTTAAAAATTTAACAGATATATACAAAGCAAAATATGTTTAAATATAAATTTTTTTTTAAAAAAATTTATTTTAACTTACTATAATTTAAGTTTTCTTTGAATTTTATCTTTATTTTTTCTATTTTTTGATTATATTAATATCTAAAAAATTTTTTCAAATAAAGTTAATAATTTTTATTAAAAAAACCTCAAACAATAAATAATATTATGAATGAACAAAATAATAACAAGCTTGATGCTTGTCTTATATTCACAAAGAATATAATTTTAATAAAGTAGCATTATACTAGAAACCAGGAATGAAAACAAATATAGTAGTTAACAAATAGTTCAAGTAACATACAAATAAGAACTAATTTAGCATCTTATTAATATATTGCAAAGCATTTGATATACACTATAGGTAATCAAGTTATATTAGCTAATTAAGCAAAAGTTTTACAAAGCATTATATAATAAATTATATAGTTATCAGGTTATTCAAAAATTAATTTGCTATTTTCTTTGATAATTAGTAATTATTATTTAATTAACTTAATAAAAAATTTTATAAAAAAAAAGAAAAAATGCTAAATATTAAATAAATATACAAATAAATTTGTATTGAGTTATCAATTTTTGCATATAAAATTTTTGCTTTTAATATTAATAGTTATTACAACTACAATATTACTCATGTTTGCAGTTTTTTATATTTAAATTATACTCTAATTACTTATCTGAATATATGTATATATATATTTATTAATTTATATGCATAATAAATTCATATATAAAAATAACAAAAATTTGATAAATAAATTATGCATACCAAGATTTTGCAGATAAGACCTGCTTAACTTACCATATAAACTATATACTTTATAATTTTATTACTTTGTTTCTGGTACAACTAAGCAAATGTAGTTTGTATAGCATTGGTCTAAAAGTATATAAATTAATACTAAATTCAAAAATGAATAAGCATATAATAATGTTTTTAATATAATAATAACTAAAATATTTTTTATTTTTTTTAAAAGAAAGGTCTATTCTCTATCTTTTTATTAATTAGTTAATTTATATATATAAAATACATACTGAAAAAACTAAGCTAGAAAAGATAAAGATAAGAGCTAGTTTATTTTTAATCTATTCTTTGCTAGAATAGTTAGTAGATCTCTAGTCTATAATAAGATTACTAAAGGAAGTTTGTTTATAAATAATATAATAATAGATATTTTTATTTAATAAGGAAGTAAAATCAGTTTAGTTTTGACCAGTATTAGAGGTTATAAAGATGATAGAATTGGGCAGAAAGATTTATATTGTATTATCTTAAAGAGAAGCCAGAGTTCTTTTTATATTACAGAGATAATGTTGTAATGAATAAGAAGAGCATATTTGTATTTGTGTTTGTTATTTTCAAATAGTGCCAAAATGTTGTTAGTTATTAGACCTAATGGTATTTGCTTATTAATATAGTTTAAAATAAAGGCTTAGATAAAATTATTTATACTATAGCAAAATATTGTTGTAAAATGTAAGTAATTTCAAGATAATCTAAAAGATGTATAATGGTTTTAGAAGTACTATAACATCTTAAACAAAGATAGTTTAGATGTTTGATAGCATTTCTCCAATGAAAAAAAAATGTATAGATAGTTCTTTAGATAATTATTTGATTTTAAAGTTTTTTAATACTAAAGAGAATAAATCAATTACTAGAACCAAGGATTTTTCTCTATATGAGATGTATTGTTAAGATAGTATTCAGTTGATATTGTTTTGTGAATTGTGCTAGTAAGATATTCAATGTTTATAGAACTAGGCTAATCTATTTGTAATTTGATATATTTGTTTTATTATAGTTTTCAATAAGTATATTCAAAAATTGCCAGAAGTTTTGAAATAAATCAGTTATATATAAATTTTTGCAGTATAGAATCTAACAAAAAGATATTGTTTTGAGTTTCTTGGATTCAAAGTTTTTTGTCAAGAGTAATTGTAATCATATGATTGTATATTATTGCTTTTAGTACTAGAAGAAAATAGATATGTTGTTACTTGTTAAATGTAGAATAATTGTGTAGTTGAATAAACTGTATGAGGTTAATTAGATTAACAAATAAAGAATTGTTATTATATATTTTTATATTAGCATAAGAATTTGTCAAAGTCAGCACAAATATCAACAAGATTAATAAAGTGTTTAAAATAAGAAGATTAAAGATTAGTAAAACAACAAAAGATGATATAAAAGTATTAAATTAGTATTTTACTACTATACAAGAATTATTTTCTATATTTTGTTGCCTACTTGTTATATAAAGTATTATAGTTTTCTTATTAAAGTTAACATTTGTTAAGATGTTTCAAAGTAGTATCAAAGGATTAGTAAAAGAGCAAAAAGGTCTGACTAAAGTTGAATATATTTTTTAATTAGATAGTTAATATATTGCAATTAAGGCTAATGCTTTTTTAAAATTATTTAGATCAATATAAACCTTCTTTTTGCAATCTACTTGAATGTTGTAGATTGGTTTTGTTATATTAATATAACAGTACTTAGATGAATAAAATATGTTTTTAAATATACATTCTTGACAAGCTATTAGTATATTATTAGAATATAGAATGTAATATTGAGTTTTTAAGTTTTTGTTAAAAAAGTTATAAATTCTTCCAAAAGTCATATTCTTAGTAATTATTCAACCCTTTTTGTTAAATGTTTAGTTAGCTAAAATATATAGGTTTAATTGAGAAAAGGTTAAAGATGGGTTTATAAATGCAGTTACTATGTTTTGCATTAAGTAAAACTAGTAAGAACATTGACTTTGAGGTATTTTTTTGATATTATAATAAAAATTATTTCATATTAAAAGTTCTGTATTAGTTGTATTCAAAATTTGTTCAAGGCTTGTAATTTTGTAGTTGTATAGTTTCTCTTTAAGATATTGAGCTCTGGGAAGATTTAGAAAAATTTAATTTATAAATATACCTAGAAACTTCTTTGGATATAGTCAGTTATTACTGTTATATAAGGTTTACATTTCTAATATGTATAGTGCCATTATCACTAACATGTTTGTATATTTATTTGTGTTAGAAATACTGAAAATTGTATCAGAGTTGAAGTGTTTGTAAATGCTGCATCTTGTAATTGTTGTAATTACAATTTCAAAAAAGAGAAATCAAAATTAGAATAGTTTAGATTTTTTTAAAGTGTTAAGACTAGTGCTGAAGTTTGCATTTGAGCTAAATCTGTTAGTATATAAATATCTGAATTGAATAGAAAAAAGTTTAAAACTTTTTGTGCTAGTTTTACTTTATATTTTACTAATTGAATACATGCTCTATTAAGAGATTTATTTGCAAACAAGAGAGAAATGATAAGTATAGCCAATAGGTAAGATATAAACTAATAATACTGTTTATAATATAAATTATTTGTTTCTTTGTTATATTATAAATTGTAGTTTTTTTAAATTAATTTTGATCTTAATTATTATTTCTTTTTGTACTAGTGTTGGCTTTTTGTTGGTTAAGAACTATGCTTCTAAATATTTAAAAGATGTTTTGTTGTTTATTGCAACTATTTGTTCATTATCAAAAAGTATAGAGTTATTTAAATCTGAAAAGTTTGTAACTAGATTAAATTTAAAAAGGTTGACTCTTATATTAGCAAATTTATAAAAAAAGGAAGTATTATGCAAAATGTTTGTAAGAGATGTTTTGTTTAGTGCAATCTATAATAAGTCATTTATATATGCTATTACAAAAGTATATATTTTTTTTATAATTAAAGAAGGAATTCTACTAAAAAATTCCTGATGCTCTTTATGTATTTTTAATATTAATAGATTATAGTATATTTTCCAAAGAAGAGAAGAGACTGTTTCTTCTTGGTTAATACTATCTTCTACTAGATATTATACAGTTAGGTCTAAAATAATTATTATTTTGTTAGTTTAATATGAGAGCAAGTATGATAACAGATTTATAGCCTTATCTGAAATATAAATTCTTTTAAAAAACTTGTATAAGATGAATATATGAATTGAATCAAAAGCTTTTAATATGTCTTGAGAGAGAATTTAGATTTTCTTATTGTTTGTAGTTGCATCCTCAAGAATTTAGATAAGTTGTAAGATTGGTTATAATGTGAATTAATGTAAAACAACTACAAAATTATAAAATGATAGCACTTAGTTGTAAGTTAAGATACTTGTTAGTTGAATTGTTATAATTTTTGTAAAATTTTTCTAGTATAGTCAATTAATGTATTAAGATGAGTAGAGTTAAGTTCATAGTTGTAATGTTGTTTTTTTAGAATTAGCCAAATGTTGGTCTATAATTACTAATTAGTAATAATTTTTTGTATTATAAAGCTGTTAAATATGTTTAAAAAAAGAAAAATGCTAATAAGAATTGGTGTTGAAGAATTTTGTTACAATTTCTAGAGGTCCAATTGCTTTCTTTTTGGGTGCTGCTTTTATTGTTTTTTCAAGTTCTGTTATAGTAATAGAAGATAGAAGGTTGTTTTTATATATTGTTTTGGATATTGTTAAGTAAAAGATAAGTTGTTTCTTATTTCTTTTAATTTTTCTTATTAGGAGAGTTACTTCTGGTTTAGTCTTTAAAATGTAGATGTGCTATTTCTTTAATTTTATTTTTTTTTGTAATTATTTTATCAGATAGAATAATTTTTTTAAAGATAATTAGTTTTGTTCTTTTTTTTAGTATATTGTTTAGCATATAACTAGTATTGTTTTTAAAATCTAAGTATCTTCAGTTTGTATAGAATTTAATTCATTTACTTTAGTCTTGTTTTTTTTCAAAATTGTGTCTATCAGATTATATATTTTAATGTTTTATTTATATTATTATATCTGAAGAAAAGAAACTTAGTTATATTATATTATTGTAAAAATATAGATTTTTGCTAGATAGCTGCTTTTGACAAGTGGTAATTAGCTTTAGTTAGATTAATTAATGAGCTATCACAGAGGTATTGTAGATATTTGTTAATATATTTCAAAGCAGAATGTAGTTTAGTGGCTTTTAATAAAAGTGCAAAGAAGAATTTTGGTGTTATAAAGATATATACTAACCAAAAGTTTCAGGTTTTGTTTATTTCATTTTTATTCATATAAGATAAAAAAATAGTTTGCATATTAAAAATAGTATCTATAGCATTTTCAAAGTTTTTCTAGTCTTTAGATATTATTTTGTTAAATATATATATATATATATATATTTGTTTCAAGGGTTTTTTTGTAAAAAAAAGTTAATGTACTAAGTTGTATATAGAATATAGTGATTACTATTAGAGATGTTTGAATTATTGACTAGTAATAAAGATTTAAATACTAATAGTATATCAAAAGAGATTCAAAAGTTATCTATTTGATTAGCATTATTAGAACTATGCCAGGTAGATACTTGGATATTATAAAAGGTTAAAAGAGTAGTTAAATTAGTAGCATTTAAATTAGTAAATAAAGAAAAATATTTGTCTCTGTATAGTTGGCATTAAAATCTCCTAATATAATTAAATATCAGTTTTTAGCTCTAGCCTCTATAGTCTAAATAATTAATTATAATTTAGTGTGCTTTAAGAAAGAGGCATGGTTTGAGAAAAAATAAGTTGAGATAATGCAGAATTTGTTGTTGTTAGGAAAAAAGAGATCTATACAAATTGCAATACCTAATAGAACATTAATTTTGTGAATCTATAGTTGTAGTTGATTGCATATTATTAAAGCTATTTTTAGGCTAGTTTTTTATTAATTTGGTTTGTAAAGTATAAAATTTGAGATATATATCTTGTATAATGTATTGGTTAGCAATTTAGCTGTTAATTTTTATAATTTGGTTTTTGTAAAAAAAAACTATATGCAAATTTGATGCTGCATAGTATTCAATTAATATTTGAATTTTTAATATGTAGAGGTGAGTCAATAGAAATCAAGCAAATTGTTTTTATTAAATTTTTTTTGAAACTTTAAACAACAATAATTTAATAAAAAATTAATCAAATTTAATAAAATGAATTCTACAAATTTGTAGCATTTATTTTAAAAAAGTTTTATAAAATTTGATAAAGTTTTAGTTAAGTTATCTTTGTTTAAAGTTTTAAAAAAATTTTATTTAGAAAAAATTTGCTTGATTTCTATTAACTCAACCCCATGTTATTAATATCTCTAATATTATAAGTAGCTATTTTATTTTTTTATTTAGATTAAATTCAAATATAATTGATTTTTTTTCAAATAATTTTGGATTAATTGTTATAGAATTGTTACTGATAGTTAGTGTATTTAGTTACTAATTGGTACTATCATTGTTGGTCTTTAATTAAAAAGATCTTTTAGTTGGTTTTGAAAAGAGTAATAGTCCTAATATATATTAAAAATGTTATTGATTATAAAGTATTATCATAGCAAATCAAATATGTTTTTGACTTTGGTCTGTTATATAATAGGAATAAGTATTGTTGTTATATCAATATTTTTTGTATTTAGATATTTTTTGATTTCAGTTGATGAGTTTGAAATTACTGGTTTGGATGAAAGTTTGGTTTTGTCTGAGTTTATACTATACATATTAGTATCTTTGATGTTTTTAGATATTTTAATTCAGATATCTGAAATGCAATAAAAATGATATTTTTGTCTAAGTTATTTAGTTAAATTTATTAATACTTTGGTTGAGGTTATTGATATTACAATGCTAAATCCTTTAATATGTTCTAGGTTTTTTGGCAAATCTGGTTTATTAGTAGAATTTACTATTATCATGTTAAGTAGTAGTGGAAATAAAAATTTGTAAACTAGTATAATTTGATTAATGAAATGTTTTGTCATTTGGTTGTCTGTAATAGAATATGTGAAGTCATCAGGTGTTTTAATTTTCTTAAAGTTCTTAGGTAATGATGGTTTAACTTTAAAATAGTCAATAAAAATTTGTAAAAAAAAACTCTTTCCATAAATCCTTTTTACACAAAAATAACTAAAAATCCGTCAGTACTAAAATCGTCAATACCTGGTTATTTTATTAAGATA
>CAJVQA010002599.1:0-21559 GCA_910591915.1 Cetraspora pellucida | reverse complement strand
GCCAATTGTACGCTCTCCTGTAGTGGTTCATTGAACCACAATACTGACAAGTGATTAATAAAAGTCAAAAGACCAAAAAGGTCACCTTAATACCAAAAAAAAAAAACTAATTAGGAAAGTATAAGTATTTAGGATACTGATGTTAGGTACTTTGAGGTAACTGAAGGTTCATCTGATAGTAGGGTAAACTGCTTTAAAATTGAAGTGGTATACAATAAACTGATCTTCAATATAAGGAATTAGAATCTGAGAAAGCATAAGTACCTCAAGGCAGAAATTAAGTCACATATATTAGACAAAAGAACTAAAGCTGATAAAACTTCAATCAATTAAGAACTAGCAAGAGATCAGTAATATATATATCTTTGTTTGAGTTAACACAAAAGCTTGACATCTTAAAGAAGGTTGCTGAACTTAAAGTAACAGTAACATTAGGACAACTCTTTAAGTGATCCTCAAAAGCCTATATAGAAATATTAAAGATCTTAACAAGAAAAAAAAGAAAAGTGATATAAGACTGTTGGATGCTAATGTTAGCATTGTAAAGGCTATTCAAGTCAATTCAGCTAAACAAGTAGGTGACCTTCCAATGAGAACTGTTAGGATAAACAATGAGTTAATTAATGTGTCTATTAACTTTGAGTTATGTCTAAACTTTATATATATTAATTATGCTAATAAAAGAGGTCTTATGTAAAAGTCCATGAAAGAGAAAGGTAGAATGGCTGATAATAAGATTAGCAACTTTGTTAATTGCATACCTAATATTAAGGTAAATGTTGATGATGTAGTAGTTACTCAAAACTTTTATATAATGGAAACTGCTAGCTTTAATGTATTGCTTGGAATGCCATGAATAGCTATTACCAAATGTGATTTGAAATGAAAAAATAATCAATTCTGGTACTTAGTCACCTCTAAACTGAAAAAGGTGTCTTTTGTCACCTCTATAGCTTCTAAAAGGTGAATAAGTAAAAAAGAGGATAATAATTATAAAGAACCAGTTGATAATAAATATAAGGATTTCATGATGGTAAGAAGGGTTCAAGTAGATGATTGTGTTAAATGAAATGATCCATGTAAGCAGATATTGAACAATGCCAGAAATGCAGACACAATAAAAATTCATAAGATCAATCTGATTTATAATGAGCTGTTGCTAAAGTTTTATTAGAGACAAGTGTTATATTGAAACACTATTGTTAAGCCAAAGATAGGGTTAATGAACTTGAATAAGCCTGAAGTAATTATGCAGTTAACAAAGGATAGAATAGACATTCATGACATTAATATAAAAATCCCAGACTATGATTAAGAATACCTTAAGAAGCATTTGTTGAAAGAAGTTCTGGAAGTCTTTACTTTTGAGCTTTTTAAAATAGAAAAAATGAATTTGATTAAGTATGAAATTAGAACTAAAAGAAGGAAAGTTCTCATTACTAGAATACTTTACACAAAGAAGAACAAGAATTAAGTTTTAAGAGCAAGTCATGAGAGTTTTGCAAGAGAAAAAGATCATAGAGGAATCAATGCAATGGTACAAAAGATAGTAATGAATTATAAGTAGAGTGTTGGTAGCATATATAAAGAAGTGAATGACTATATATCGATTTGTGAGATCTGTTAAAGATATAAAGAAAAGATACCTAAAGAGCCTATACATGTGCCAAACACTAGCTAAATATTTCATAAACTATTTGTTAACTATATAGGATCCCTGCCTAGGACCAGTGCTAGTTATGAGTATATAGTTGTTATAATTGAAGACTTAACTGGCTTTATTGAAGCCAAAGTCTTAAGAAAGAAAAATATGAAGTCTATAGTGCTGTTTGTGTGAGAAGATATAATCATATACATGGCTGTTTTGCAAAATTGGTGTCAGACCATAGAACTGAATTCAAAAATGAGTTGGTCAATAAGCTTACTAGCCATTTAAGAATTAAACAATGCTTTAGTGCAAGTTATTATTCTAAAGCCAATAGAAAAGCAAAGAGAACTGTACAGAAACTTACTTGAATATTAAGAAAGGTTTGTACTAAGAAACAAAATTGATAGCATGAATATGTACATAAAGCTGTTTGGGCACTAAACATAACAGTTAATAATTGGAATTATTTTTCTTTTTGTTTAATATATGAAAAGAATGTCATTGCTCTGATTGAATTAACACTTGACAGCTATCAAATGCTTATGAGCAAGAACAAGTGATCTACTGATAAATTGCTAGAATTTAGAATGTTGCAATTGAAAGGGTTAGTTGAAGAACTAAAACAGGCACAGCAGGGTCAAAATAAAATTCATAAGAAGTAGAAAGAGTTTCATAACTATTATGATAATCAGTATAAAGAAAAAATAAGAAAAGGTAACTTGGTGTTAGTATACAATTCTACTTTAGAAATGATTTATTTAAAAAAACTGTATTACTATTAGATGGGCCCTTATGTGGTGTTAATCTGTAGTTTTTTCTTTAACCACAGTAATAATAGAAGCTGTTCAACTATAGTATAATGACTATACTAAACAGATTCTATACAAAAGTCTATATAAGACTTAACAAAATACAGAATAATTTGGGATTTTAAGACAGAGGCAACAATAGATAATATATGAAGATACTAAATATTGCATTCAGTTTATTAACTATGAAATGTATAAAGACACTTTTTATTGAAGTGTATAAAGACATTTAGGTGAAGTGTAGAAGCACTTGTGTGAAGTATAGAAGCACTTCCTATTGAAATATATAAAGACACTTATATGAAGTGTAGGAACATTTAGATAAAATATAGGAGCACTTAACTTTTTTGAAGAGTCAGAAAGTAGTGCTTTTATGGATAATTTATATATATAAATTATTACAATAAAGACTATTCTATTGCTAATAATGCTATTTATAGTAATGTTAAGATATATAAGAACTAATAGATATAATAGATATAATATATATAATAGATATAATAAATATAATAGAAATGATAGATCTGTTAGAAATGATAGATCTAATAGAAATGTAATATCTATAATATCTGTAAGATCTATAAGATCTGTAAGAAATATAAGATTTCTGGCACAGTAATTTGAGCCAATCAGAATCAAGTTACATGTATTAGAATTAGTACTTTTTATCAAAATCATTCTGATCTTATGATCCTATAATCAGAATCACATGATCTTGTGCTCTTTAGAATCATCTCATTGAGCTAAATCCAATAGTGGTTATTTTATTCAAATTGGTTTAATACATTAAAAATTATAATCAATAATGTGTAAAACTCTTAATGTCAACAGTAGTTAGGGCTATAGAAAATTATGACCAATATTACTTGAATGAGGTAAACAGTATGCAACTAAAAGATCCATTTATCAGAAACAGAATTAAATGCTTGTACCTAAAAGATGATCTCAAGGATGATAATCATGAAAATCTAGTTTCTGTAACAGAATCGTACAATACATAATACACTTAATCGAATATGCTAAATAAATTAATAAATAAATAAATAAAAAATTTAAAATTTAAAAAAAATATATATATATATTAAGATATTCAAACTTACCTTTTCAGAAAGAATGTACTGATGATCAATTTATTGAGCAACTCTTAATAAGTGTTGGGATAAAAGAAGAAAAAATACAAGATTTAAAAACTGTAATCTATTATTTGACTTACTTTGTATAGCCTAACTACATGACAAGAAATTCGCTATCTTGTCTTAGAAGAAAGTTGAAAAATTATTGCTTAATTGAAAGACAATTGTTTCAAAGACCTACCAAGATCAAACTACTTAGAAAAGTGCTTTTTTGAAGAAAAAACTTTGAACATAGTAAACTAGAATACTTATTCACCCCAACCTAGTAGTCTTTGATTTATGTATGCTCTACCTTTAAGTTAGATTTTAGTAGCTGTAACTACTATTAACTACCATAATACTAGAATAAATGAAGTAGACTTAATATATCTAAACCAGTTGATAGATACAAAAAGAGAAAGATTAATTATATGGTAGCAGCTAAAAAGTTACCAAGGCCTATTGAGTAAAAAAAAAAAAGCAGAATAGTTCAAAGCAATAGAACTAAAAGTGCTTATCAAACTAAAAAATAGAGAAGTTAAAAGACAATTTAAAACAATCAAACAAAATACCCAAGCAATGCAAATAAGATGAAAGTATATCTCAGAAAACAAAAAAAGAAAAAAATGAGTAGCATATGATGCACAGAACAATCGACATTTAAAAAAGATAGTTAAGAAAAAAAAGAAAAAAATACTAGTAAAACATTGGCAAATGCAGAGTAAAGAAAATGAATTAGCTATTAAAATTAACAAATATAAGGGTTATATAATAGAAAAAGAATACCAAGAAAATAACTAATAACAGTAGATAAAAGTAAATAACAGAATCAATATGATTCTAGATGCATTAATCAAAAAAGGTAGCAACAAAATCAAGATAGCAATAGATCAAATAACAGAAATGATAAAGACAAACAAACTAGTAACAGAAGAACAGAACTTTAAAGGACTAAGAATAATAAAAGAACCAGAAATAAAGATAGTCAGATGACAAAAGTTAAAAAGCAACATTAGTCAAAAAATAGTAAAAGTTTTAAAAAAGAATATAACAAGAAACAAAAACAAGTATATAATATACACAGATAGAGTAGCAAACCTAAAAACTAAAAAAGATACAAAAAGCAGAATTAGTATAAGCATAAAGTAAATGTAAACAGATTAAATACAAGGATAGCTAGAAAAAAAAAGTAGCATTAGATTTAGAAAGATAGCAAACATTGACAATAGCTAAGTTAGTAGCAATATAGGTTGCAATTTTAACAATACTAAGAGAAAAGCAAATAGAAATACAGTCAATTCTGGTTATAGTTACTCTAGCTATAATCACAACCTTAATAAAGTTACAAAAATTTTTAGACCTATTTTTTTTAAGTTTAATTTCTCTATTTATAATCACATTAATATAATAATCACTATCACATAATTTTTTAAGAACTATATAATAATAAGTATATATAATTTTTTCTAATTATAATCACAAATAATATAAGTAGTAACTAGACAAATTAATATTTTTTAAAAAAAATCAATACTTTAACTATTTATAATAGTTAAATTTTAAACTTTTTTTTAATTATAATATTAAATTCTTTAAATAACTTTAAAATTAAGTACTGCAAAGAAAAAACCAAGAATTGATTATTTAAGTTATTACTATAATAAATATCAATATACCAGTAGTGCAATAGTAATAACAAATAATTAATATGTATCTGGTTTCTCTTGTAGCACATATATGCTTGTCTAATCTTATTGTTATGTATATAATAATAAAAGTTAGTAGATTATCTAAAATTGAAACATTAAAGTTATACTATGAAACCTAACACTAAAGAAAAGCAAAAAAGAACAGCTATTTTTTATGTACTAAAAAAAGAAATCTGTTTGTTTAAACAAAGAAATCTAAATAAAACACAAAATAAGATTAAAGATGAGTTTAATTTTAAATATTAAATAAGTTTAGATAAGTTGACAATATTAAAAATTTTATCTAATAAAGAAAAATAAATAAATTTTACAGTTAATGAAACTATTAATAATACTTTTTGTAAGAGTAGAGTTAAGCATTCAGATTTAAAAAAAGCTCTTAATATTTGGGTTAATTAAGTGATAGCATCTGGTTTATCAATTTTAGAAAATTTATTATATGAAAAAGCTTGTTATTATGTAATAGTTATGAATATTTCTGTTGATGATATAAAGTTTTCTAATAGATGATTAAGTGAATTTAAGCAAAGAAATAATTTAAAGGTGCATAAAATTTATAAAAAAGCCAATAGTACACTAATTGAATTATTACTGGACATGTGAAATAAATTAAGAACTCTAATTGCAAGGTACTAACCTGAAACTATATTCAATACTGATAAAAAGATTTATTTTATAGAATAAAATCCAATCAAACTTTATTATCCAGCCCTGTATCTAGAAAAAAAAGTAATATAAGTGCTTCAAAGAGAAAACCAGAAAGTGAATATTTAAGTTATCACTATAGCAGAAGTTATAATAATAACTTAAATATTCACTTTTTGGTTTTTCTTATGCAGTGCTTATATCTAATTTAATAAATAACTACTAACATATCTTATTAATTTTTAGAATAAAAGTCAACTGACAATAATGTTAATAACAAATTCTATTAGTAGTAAAAAACTCAAACCTTTTGTTATTGGTAAATCTAATAAACCACATTGCTTTAAAAAAGTTAAGGATTATTTTGTATTACTTGTAACCTATAAAAATAATGCAAGCGCATAGATAAAACAAGACATTTTTGAAGAATAATTAAAGAATCTAGACTATAAATTTTAGGTTAAAGACAAAAGAGTCTTATTACTAATTAATAATGCGACTTCTTATAGTACAGTGAACAGTAATAATAAAGAAAGAAGTCAAACTGATAACTGTGTAAATTATTTAATCTAATTTTTTTTTTTAAAAAAAAAATTATTTATTGAAAAAAAAATTTTAATGAGAACTTTTTAATTATAACTATGAACTTACAAAAAGAATATTGCAACAGACAATGAAGATTCTAATCATAAATATGGTCATAGATGTGGTCATAGTTGTGATCATAGACATGGTTATAGTCATAAACATAGTTATAGTCATAGATGCATTCATAGTTGTAGTACTGAATCTAGTAAGTATAGTAAACCTAGTGAATCTAGTAAATATAGATATAGCAATAGTAAAATAGACAGTATAGATATGAATAACAGTAAAACATATAATATAAATATTAGAAATACTAGTTATAGATATAGTATTTCTTATGATTATTATTATAATATGCTACATATCTTAATTTATATCCTTCAGATCATTCTTCTATATTCAGAATAATACAAAAAGGCTAATTTAAACTTTATTTTTTATTTTCTTATGCCTATTACTGTTTTATTTCTTTGAGTCATAACTGTAACATTTTTCTTAGTAATAGTAATAGATAATTACTGTAGTATTTTTAATTCATTTATTTAATTAAAATAAAGTATAGTATAATAAAGCTGTTAACCTTATTTATTAATTATTTTTTTAGTCATATTTGTGATGATGGCTTTTCTTTTAACAATAGGTTATCTGGATCTTTCACACTAATTTAAGTGCTCAGAGTGAAAACCTGAAAACAAATCTTTAAGTTTATTACTGTAGCAAACTTAGCACAATAGCATAATATAATAATACTAAGTCTGCTATAGTAATAAACTTAAAAATTTGTTTTTAAGTTTTCACTTTAGACACTTATTTAGTCTAAAAAAAAAAATATAAAGGCAATTAATCTGACCTGATTTCATTTCTTATTTCTAGCTATGGTATGTCTCTTGATCATAGCAATAGGTAATTAGTACTTTTCAGATTATTTATTTATTGCTATAAATTTAGTCTGAAAGAAAATTGTAAAGGCATTTATTAACTTAACTTTGTTTCTTATTTATTAGCTCTTATAACTATAGTCTTAACCTTAATATGTCTACTGAAAATAGTAATAGTAATAGGTAAATTAAATTAGTCAAAAAAAAACATATACTATAAAAGGCTTTATTAACTTTCTTATTTTCTAGTTCTGATTATAGCTATAATATGTTTTCCAAAAATAAGGATAGCAATAAGTAATTAATACTTTCCAATTATCTATTTTAATTTAATCAAAAAGAAAATTGTAAAGGCATTTACTAATCTAACTTTTTTTCTTATTTATTAGCTCTAGTTATAACTATGGTCATAGGCTTAGTATGTCTTCTGAAAATAATAGTAGCAATAGGTGATTAATACTTTCTAAATTATATTATTTAAATTTAGTTAAAAAAAATTATACTGTAAAAGGCATTTATTAAACTTTCTTATTTTCTAGCTCTAGTCATAGCTGTAATATGTCTCTCCCAAATTATAGTAGCAATAAGTAAATTAATATTTCCTATACTTTTTAGATTACAGTATTTTAATTAAATTTAGTTAAAAAAAAAATTACATAATAAAAAGCATTTACTAAACTATGTTCTTATCTAGTAGTAATAGTAACTCTAGTCATAACTATGGTCATAGCCATGGTTATAACCATGGTTATAGCCATGGTCATAACTATGGTTATAGCCATAGTCGTAGCTGTAATCATAGTTATGGTTGTAGTCATGGTTGTAGCTATGAGACTTTTTCTAAAAATATTAGGTAATTAATACTTTCAAGATTATTTTAGTCTAAGGAAAGTATATAAGACATTTACTATATATATCTAATTTTATTTCTTATATGCTAGTTCTGATAGTAACTGTGATATGTCTTCTGATAATAATGCTAGCAATAGGTAATTAGTATTTTTTGTTTATTTTAATTTAATCTGAGAAAAGTATAATGATATTTACTAAATTAATATTATTTTTCATTTCTTAGCAATAAACATAAATGTGATTTTTCTAATAATAATAATAACAACAGGTCATTAATAAGTGCAACAATAAGGGTGTGGCAACCTAGTGAAGTGGATAGGTTGTCAACCCCCAAGTGGCAGGTCTAGAGTTCAAATCCCAGTGACAGTGAAAATTTGCAATTCTTTCCATGTTACAGCTAACTGTCTTCTGTGATTTGTTGGGATAGAATACCTATAACCTGTGTTATACCAGAATGACTGAAAGGTCTAGGCACTCGTACAATGTTATACGAGAAAACACAAACTGGTACTAGGTGGTGTGAACCCAAGATAAGTCCTTAGGCTGTGTAAACTACAGAAACTAGGTAGGAAGATAGAAGCCTACTTGGAAGACCTAAGTAGAAAAATAACTTAAACCTTCGACAGTGCTACTGTAAAGACTAGACTTATGAAACAGAGCTAGAACTTGTAAAACCGAGCAAATGTGCTAGTCTTTGAGGAGAGACTAAATGAACCAACCAGGCTGCCAGAATCTTCAGGTTCTGGAGAAAAAAGGCATATGCTGGCAAACATGTAAACCAGAGATGTATGGTTTCGACCTACCTTTTTAGGCTATCTGGAATAGCAGTTTGGTGGAACTTTAATTGAATACCAAAGTAGTAAAGCTATGTTGTGAAGTCAATACTAGGGTTAGAGTGAACTCTACAAGGATATAGTGGTTTAATGATACACCCTGACCACCAGTGTTGGTCTTAGTCATAGTGATACCAGGTTAGCTGTAAGAATGGGATACAGAAGATTCTAAAAGGTTTAGTATGAGGTCAATGGTTCTCTATATAAGTGAACTGCTTTAAAGACTTAGTAACCATGGCATATTTGAACCAGTATCAACTGAAGCATCTTGGTAGGTGTAGGTAAATAGGTAGATATGGGAACAGAGTAGTTAAATAGGGAAGCTACAAGCAGGTTCCAGATATGGCAGCTAGTATAGAACCTCAGGCGGACTACTTAAATTAGACAATGACTAAAGTTATATAAGTAGCTAGTTGTACACTCTTTCTATAGTTGCTCTCTGTGGTTGTAAAGCAACCATTAGCTGAATGTATTATCAATAAAATCCTGGATCGCAAGTACTTATCTTAATATTTAAAAAAAAAAACAATTCAGTTTTAAAAAATTAAACTAAATTTTAATTCCAATTCTTTGGCAAAATCAATTTTTATTTAAACAAGGCATTTATTTATTTTTATTTTTTATTCTTGTCTAAAACAAAATTTATTTCTAAAGAATTTGGGATATTTTAATTCATAGATAATTTCAATCACTGCTTTGATCAGATTTCTAATTAAAATTCTAATAACAGGAAATGCTGTTGAAAATCAAAATAAATTCTTTTTTTTATTTTATTAATAATTTGAATTTTATCAATAGTTACATAGACAAGAAAATTAACTGAACAATTTTATTCAAACTAGGATATTTCTTTTTGTGTTAAGATAAGTATATGATTTATTATAAAAGAAAAGAGTACAAATGAAAAAGATATAATCTGCAGAACAATTAATGCGCATATAGACCTTTTAAAGATTTAACTTTATTTTAATCAAAAAGTTATGAGTGCTATGAATTGGCTTTAATAACTAAAACTTTAAAATTAATAATTATGGTATATTTAATGAATAAACATAATTTAATAAATTTTCAAAAAATCTTATTTACAATGTTTATCTAAGATTTTTTTATTTACACCAAGTTTAGCTATAAGCACTATAAAATATTTTAGTAATTTTATTTTATTTTTGAATTGCTAAAATGCAAATTAAAGTTATGTACATACTAGATATATATTACAGTACTATACAATGTAATTTAATTATCGTAATTCTGTGAACTTTCTTGTATCATAAAAAAATTAACAATTGAAGTTTGGTATTTAGATTTATTATATTTTCAGTTTACTAAAGTTAAATATTTCTGAAAACTTTTAAAATCCTTGGCCTTAAAATTAGGATCAGTTTGTTGTTCAAAAAAACATATAAATTTATTTAAACCTATTAATCCTTCTAATATTAAAATTTCTGGTTCTTCTTCATTTGAATCATCAGAATCTTCATGTTTAAATTGATTTGCTTCATCTAATACAACTTTGATAATTTTAGAATCATCAAAATTTTCCTCAGTTATAATATGCAAATTGTTGAAATCTAAATATGTATTTAATAGATCTTCAATTTCTGAATCTGGATCTTGAGAAGTTAAATTCACTACTAACATGCTAATATCCTGTTTTTGCTGCTTTAATACTGCATTTTGAGTACAAGTGGCAAGTTTAATTTCTTTATAAAAAACTGATAGCAATATTCTAGTTTTATTTTAACAATTGTTAATCATGAAATTTTCAATGCCATCTTATGACTCAAATATGTAATAAATAGTAACCTTAATATTTATTTTATTTCTATATAATTAAAAATTAAAAATATAATTAGAGATAAAATTTATTAATAATGCTGCAAGAGAAAACTTGTAATCAGGCTTTCAATTATACTTAATAAGTAGTCCTTATATAGTTAAAGCATAAGTTCTTTACTTTTTTAAATCTTTATTATTTTCAAACTGCATTAATATATATTGAACATATCTTTGCTTATATTTAGATTTGAAACTCTTAATAATATCTATGTCTATAGACTAAAAGTGGAAGGTCATATTTGAAGATAAAAATTTAAGTTTAATGTTAGTTAATCATATACTAGAATAATCAAGTATAGGGCATAAGTTATCATAACTACTGCTATAATGGCCCATACTACTACTAGTACTATAATATCCATAACTGTTATGACCACCATGACTTTACAGTTATTATGATTATTACAGTTACTATGGTTACTATAACTATTGCTTGAATTTTGATTAGTTGTAATTAATCTTAGTCTATCTCAACCTTAACGATTCCCACATAAGATAGTTAATATTTTAGGTTCTAAATTATTATCAAATATTTCTTTCTTTGCATTAACATTTGATCCATCTGATTTATGTAATTTGTTGATATTAGCAATATTAGATTGGTCATGAAAATATGAAAAAACATTATCTATTAGTAACAAGACTTGATGATTTTGAATATGAAATCTTTGGTCTAAATCTTTTAATTATTCTGAAAATATATTATTTCTCATCCAAGTACAAGAATTTGCACAATAAATAACAGGTAAAGTGTCATAATTAATATGGAAAAGTGTGTGAAGTGAGATTAATGATCTGATTACTAACAGCTTTAATTTTTCTATTTCAGTTGCATTATATGCTAACATAACAGTAATTTGTGAATAATTCTAATAAAGTAATAATATAAAAATTAAATTTTTAAAATAAAACAATCATTTATATTAAATTTACTAAAACTTTAACTGTATTAAATAACAATTTGAATATCATTTAAGTTATCATTCAAACTGTTATTTAATGCTAGTATATAATTTTACAGACATGCATGTTTGCAAAATTATGTGCTAGCATTGAATAACAGTTTGAATAATAGCTTGAATAATATTTGAATCATGTCATTCAATCTGCGAAAGTTTTAAATATCAATATTACAAGTGTTATAATAAACTAGCCTTTTTAAAACCAGATCTTGATTGAGATGCAAGTTTGATCTAGTGTTATATAAAAAAATAGTACTGTTTTATCTGCATTAAACATATTATCTAATGTATAATTTTCAATCAAACTGTGTAATTTTTTTTTATATTCTGGAAGTAAAGATAATGATGCACTATTTGATTCACTATGTAATTAAAATTTTCTAAAGTTGTTACATCATTTGAATTTATGAATCTATCTATTTAAAAATTTTAAAGCATCATTACCCAAATTTAAAGCTTTAGCAAAAATTGTTGCTTTCTCTTTAATCATTATTTCTGTTATAATCATTTCATCACAAGTGACTTATTTGATTCAAAGCTTTATTGTCTGATCTAATAAAAGATATTTTACTTGTTTATATTAAAAAGTTATAGAGCTCGATTGATCATTTGCAACAGCTAACCATTTTGATTTATTCTTTAAAATTTTAGAAATTGTGGTCCAATCTAAATTTAAATTGGAATTTTGAAAATTAAAGTAGTTTGCAATATCTAGTTGTTTTACATGAGGATGGCTTTAACTATATTCACATATTTCTTATTTTAAATAATCACTAATAGCTGTCCTTGTTTTTTTTTGTGATGAACTTTCAGACATATAGGTAAGACTAAATATTCACTTAAAAAATGTAAAACAAATTGCACTTTTACTTTATTTAATAAAAAATATAAAATGAATTGCACTTTTACTTTATTTAATAATAATCACTTTTATATAAGTACAATAATATAAATTTAAATCTAATTAATACAGTTACAAAATTTTTTTTATTTAAACTATTGCAAAGTAAACATTAGAATTTCATTATTAATTAATAATTTAAACAAATCATTATTTCTAGTTTTGCTTAGTGTAATATGCATAATACTCTTTTAAAGAATGGCAGTCCTTTTACTAATATTCAATTTATAGACATTCTGGCTACTAACAAATGCTCACTTTATTTATTCTGTGCTAAGTCTTTTGATTGATATAATGAATTAGGATTTAAATTCACATAATTAATAATTATTACTGATCATAATAAAATCAGATTAAAATGAAATGTGGGTTTCTATTTAATCTTTTAAAACCCACTTATACTTGTTTAATATAAATTCTACTCTAAAACTAATTTTTACTCTTAATTACTACTAAAAAATGCACTTTAATTCATCTTAATAATTATTTTAATAGATGCAAGTTAAATAACACAATAAGTTATTATTTTTTAATGCCTGAAATTAGGAGAGTAATAAATGGGCTTATGCAGATTAGCTTTGAGCATTACAGATAAAGGGATTCAGGTTTAATAATAGTTAGAATTAAGGAAAGTATGATTGTTATAATAAATGATATTTTATTTCTTATCTACTAGTTCTTCATTTATTATTTGTTGCAATATTGTTCTTTGTTAGCTATCATTAGTTTTTTTTCTGTGCTACTAAAATGCTATGACACCTTCTGGTAAATGCAGATTTGTGATCATTATTTTTACTATTTTATTTTATAGCTAATCATATCTGAATTACTGCATTAGGTTTAGTAAGATCAGCCGAAAATCAAAATTCAGTCAAATTTAGTTATCACATAGTAATGTAATTTTGGTCTCTAATATCTTTTAATAATTTATTATGTTTCTGCTTGTTTGAGTGTTGGTATGCTTGGTCAGCTTGTATCAGGTATTACAACTAGAAAAAAATGAAAGTTAAAAAATTAACATATAACAGCCATGACAATTTTGCTTAATAACTATACAATTATCTAATTGTTGTCTGATTGCATATAATTGTAAAATATTATAAATGATTATTTAATTTAAATCCCTTTATTGTATTATATAAGAATATTAAAGAAAAATCTGTTATCTGACTTTTTTGTACAGTTAGCTGCTTATAGAAAATCTATCATTATGATAGATTTTCTATAGACAGCTAACTGATATAACAGTTTAATAACAGGTTTTCTTTTGACAGCACTCATGTGAGATTTTCTAGTGATGTGATAAAAAATATAATGAATCATTTAATAGAAGAATTTACAGTATTTGATTTTAAAAACAATGGAGTTTTGATTATCGATCTTCTATACAAAAACTAAAAAAAGCATCTGCACAAAAATAGAAAAAGTGGAGTTTTGTCAAGTTTACTGACTAAAGATTTATTGCCATGCCTCGAAATAATAAACAAGAACAAAAATACTGAAAAGTGTGTGACTTTTATGAGAATGAAGAAAAAGAGCTAGAAATTAATCCAACCTCTTCTCAGTCTGAGGAAACTAATCTTACTGTTATATAACTTAAATATAGATGTAATTGTATAGAAGGCATTTTACTATTAAAAAGCATCTA
This sequence comes from Cetraspora pellucida, assembly GCA_910591915.1. Lineage (NCBI taxonomy): Eukaryota > Fungi > Glomeromycota > Glomeromycetes > Diversisporales > Gigasporaceae > Cetraspora > Cetraspora pellucida. The sequence goes on along the minus strand of CAJVQA010002599.1, from coordinate 7,135 downwards.
TAAATATGAGAATATATGTGATAGTGATTATAAGCATTTGTAACTATATAGAAGGGATTTTAATAACAAAAAAATCAGTATCTAAAAACTATATGATTGTATGAAGTTAGTGATTATATAGAAGATGACTATAGGGAGTAAGGACTGTATATATAATTTTTTATACAAACTTTTTTTAATGTTTATTATATTTAGTTTAGTTTTAATTATCCTAATCTTTGGAATATAGCAATCTAGTGAAGTGAATAGATTTTCAACCCTAAGTAGCAGGTCTAAAGTTCAATTTTTATGAATAATGAATTTTGAAAATTATATCTGTATTATGATAATTGTTTCTTGTTGATCAGTTGGGTTTATGCATCTGTAATCATAAGTATATCAGATTAGAGCTTATCGGATTTTAAAAGCTCAAGGCATTTATATAAAATGTAATATTATATATATATTAAGGAATATAAAAACTGGTATTGTATAAAGCTTTAATGCAAACTCATAATAAGACACTAAGTATAAAAAACTAAGAAACTGAGAAGACAAAAGCCCACTTAGAAATCCTAAGTAAAAAGATAGCACAAACTTTTGATAGTGCTGTTGAACTAATGAAAGTCTATAAAACACCTTTATAAAAATTATTAAATGAACTGAATGACAAGATGTGTAAAGGAGCATATGGCCAACCAGACTACTAAAATTGCTAAAGGAAAAGGATATATAAGTATATCATACTAGACTATTTGAATTGGAAATCTGGAAAGTCTGTCAATTCTGAGTTGTAGCTAGTAGAAGATGATGAAAAAGATGTTAAAAAAACAGGTACTAGGATTTGGATAAATTTTACAAAAGTAATAGCAATATAATAAATAATACTGACTGCAAGTATTAATCTTGATCATAGCAGAAAATTCAGATTAGCAATAGATAAAGAATATATAGCTCATTCTGGTAAGTTTATCTTGAGGATAAAATTGTTCTAAAGTTGAGACAAAAAGATCTGAGTTAAGTGATTTGATAAAATTAATATCAAAGTCAAATTAGAAAGTTTAAATAAAACATCTAAGCAGAAGTATTAGGTATAGCAATTAGTAGAAAACCTTCAGGCAGACTTCTTAAATAGATAATATAGAAAAGTTATATATGTAACTAGTTGTACACTTATCTGAAAGTTTAATATAGATCTATTTGTATAAATATATACTTGACATAAGTATTAATAAAAAATTAAAAGATCAAAAAGATCATTTTAATACTGAAAAAAAATTTTAATTTTATCTATACTATTTACAATATTTTTATTCTTTATTATATTATCATCTTTCTTTTTATTAAACTTTTTCTTTATTTAAATTAACAAATATATAAACATATCTAAATTTCTTATTGCATTTTTTATTCTAAACAATTTCAAACTTTAATTTTTATTAACTTATCAAATAATTCTTCTTTTAGTTTTATTTTACTTTCTATTTTAATATCTAAAATTATTACTAAAATAAACTTTTTGAATTATTTAATAAATTAAATACTATATTTTTCTTTTTTATATTTTTACTTACATTCAAATTTAAGTAAGTTTTGATCACTCTTGTAGATTTAGATTGCAAATTATATGTTTAAATCTTTATTTTTATATATACTAGGAAATAGAGACTGTTAAAAGTCTGAAGTATAAGAAAACTCTTGGAATTTTTAGTTAAAAATTTATAGTACTGTATTTTAAAGTGTATAAGTTACGCATTACTTATAATTTGCATCCTGCATAAAATTATCTCATGTAATGAATTTTATTGATTTGTTCAGACAGACATTGCATGATTATGCATTGAAATTGTCTAGAAGTATAAGTTCTTCACTTTGCTTCAGACAATAATTTAATAGCAAGCTTTTTTTTATAAAAACTTACTTAAATTTTAATAAAATTAAAGACATAGCCTTATTATTATTATTATTTTTAATATTAATAATAAAGCTTATTATTATTATTATTTTTTTTTTTTAACCTTAAGCAGTCACACTAGTACTTTATTAAGATTCTTGAAATTACTTTTGCAATTACATAGATTTCTCTAACAACTAAGTCTAGCATCACCTGGCCACCTATAGGATACCTAAGTGCAACCTGTCACACTACTTTTAACAAATGTAGGCTACTTGTCTGACTACTTAAAGTCCATAGTAAAAGGGTCTTCTTCCTTCTATGACAAGTTCTAACATTGTCTTCCTAGTTTCTTTATTATTTCTATCTTTTTTCTCTTTTGTTTGTTTCTTTTTTTCTTCAATCTTTCACTAATTTGCCTTTTCTTTCTTTTTTGGATTCTTTTTTCTAACTTCTTTTTTCTTCATTTTGGTTGTTATGCCTTTTTTTTTCACCCATTCATTGATCTTTTCACATCATATCCTTCAGACTTGTTTATAGAATATGTCTCATGCTGTCTTTGACACTGTTTCTACAAACTTTTGGTTTGTCTTTGTATTTAGGAGCTGTGTTAGACTGTTTTGTGTCTTTTTTTGGAATCAGACCTTTGATTAATGCTTCTCTCATCTCTATCTCTTCTGCTTTAGTTTCCCCAAAGAGTGCTGTATATAGTACATGTAGTGGGATGCAAATTTTTTCTTTTTCCTTTAACTCTTTTTAGGCTGTTGCGATGGTTACTTTTTGGATTTGTTTTCACAGGCTTTGCTGTCCTTTGCATGATGCTAAATGTAACTGTATTTCTTTAACTTTATCTTGACATACTTGGCACTCTGTTGTTGTGTATACATCTGGTCTTCTTCTATTAAGTTCTTCTAAAGTTAGAAGTTTATCTATTATATACTTTATAAATGCATATCTTCTTGTACTAATTCTTCTTCTTATGCAATATACTCATTTAGTCATCTTTAGTCTTTTCCAAAATTGTGTTTAGTCATAGATTATGACTTTTGTTTTCAGTTCTAACTTTTTGATTGCATTTGTTTCTTTTCATTCTGCTTCTAATCTTACATTTGTTATCAATTTGCATAACAATCTTGCAGGTATGTCAGTTTATTTGTTTTTCTACTCTAGGCAGTACTCTATCTTTTCACAACTGACTTTTTCTATTTGTATTACTTTCTCATTTATTGTTCTCTTCTTTGCAAGGCTATCAGCTTTGTTATTCTATTTGTCTTTGCTATAGCTTTTAACTTTTACTAACTCTATTTGTATATTTTTTGTATTAATAAGATCTATAATTTTCATTATCCATATCATATTTTTCTTCTTAAGAATTTTCATTCTATCTATTTGCTCTAAACTTCTGCTAATGTTTCTAATCACAGCATTACTGTCTGTGTATATTTCTACTTGTTTTCCTCTTGGCATTGTTAAAGTTGCTGTCCATATTGCTACTAATTCTGCTATTGTTAATGTCATCCATCCTTCTAGACCTAATGATGTTTCTTTTTCTAGCCACTCTTGTGTTTCATTTGTTTGGACCCATCCTATTCCCATACTGCTGCCTTGTGCTTCTTTTTTGGTCTTTGTATTTGTAGCACCATCTATATATATAATATATTTGTATTTGTTTCTTGATAGGTTTCCTCTTAGCATTTTTAAAATTTCATGCTTAACGCTCTCATTAAATTCCTGTCTCTTAATTATTTCTATTTCTAACCCTTCAACTATCATTAGATCTTCAAGCTTCTGCTCACTTTTTTTCAAACTTTCTGTTTTGGCTTTTTTCATCAACTAGTTTAATGCTATCTTGATCTTGTTGTTCTTTTTTTCCATCGATGTGTCAGGGATTACTTTAATCTTGTTACTTATTCTTATTCATTGCCAGCAACTGTCTTCTTTCTGTTCTTCTTCTTTTGTACATCTATTACATCTGCTAATTTCTATTGCTATTTCATTTTCCTTGCCTTGCATTTGCCAATGCTCTACTAGAACCTTTTTCTTTTTTATTATCTTTTCTAATTGTTTATCTTCTTGTGTACCATATATTATCCACTCTTTTTTTCTTTTGTTTTTTGATATAGTCCTTCATACCATTTTCATTGCTTAGGTATTGTGTCTGTTTGTCTTAAAATATTCTTTGATTCCCCTATTTGTTGGCTCTTCAAGCACTTTGAACTCTATTTCTTTAAACCATTCTGCTTTTTGTTCTTTACTTAACTGTTCACAAAAGTTTTTAAATTGTTGGCATATGATCAGCTTCTTACCTTTTATGTCGATCAGTTGGTTTAGGTAGATTAAACTTGCTTCATTTATCTCTATTTCACTTTTTTTCTACAGCTGTGTTTCTAACAGTTCTCGTATTTTCATTTTATATCTAAATATTTTCTATAAGTTACTTTCTGTTCTTATGCTTATTCCTAACTCTTTTACTTTTATTACTATTAGACATGCTAAGTTGTTCTTCCACTATACTTTGTTATCTAGTATCTCTTCCAATTTCTAAACATCTTCTGTTAAACTTGCTCTTTGACAGCCTTGTGTTATTCTTAGCTTTGTTAACTGTCCTAGGCTGTCTTGTCTGTTCAATCTTGACAGTAGGCCACTTATTTGCTTCATTACTAGCTCTTGTTGAAGTGTTCTATATTCACTCAGATCCTTATGTTCTATTATACAATTTTCTGCTGTTTTTTGCAAATTGCTTTTCTGCTTTGCTAAATATATTATTGGTTAATATATTTCATATATTCTCTTTTCTGAGATTTTAGTCAGTTGGAGCATATAGCTTAGTTTTGGGATTATTACTATGTTGTTTATATATACAATCTGACTTGCTGTTATCTTTTTGTATTTAAAATCTTTTATTGTTTGACTAACTATTTCTTTAGCTTTTCTTTTAACTAACACTTCTCACATTCTGTTGTTTAGCCAAATTCCAAGTGATCGAACAATTTTGTTTCTTGGCTCTTTTCTTATATTGCTTTTGCTAAAAGCTATTTCTCTTTCTTTTCTTTTAACTTTTGTGTTCATCACTAACAGCTTTGATTTCGATCTGTTAATCTCTATATTATTTATCTTAAAAAACTTTTCAGCTACTTTGAGAATCTTTAATAACTGGTCTTTGCTGTTTGCAATCTATGTTGTGTCATCTGCATATGCAATTGATGCTTGGCGAAATCTTGCAACATTATTGCATTGTGTACCTTTTTTAATTTGTTGCTCAACTGTATATCCTAGACTTTCATCTTTTTGTACTTTTTCTAACAATGGATCATAGAAGAGGTGCCATATTAATGATGCTATTACTTCACCTTGATCTATTCTGTCTCTTGTTGTTACTTTCTTTGTTAAGCCATAAGCTGTAATTATCTTTAGTTGTTTTTTGTAAAAAAGATTTAAGATGTATTTTATCATTTTTCTAGAGATTTTAACTCTTTGCAATGCCATTTCAAAACTTTTAAGAGGAACTGAGTCAAATGCCTTCTTTATATCTTGTAGCAATATTCATACTTCTTTATTCTTTTCTTTTGTCTCTTCTATTATCATATTAAGGATATGCACTGGCTGCTCTGTTAAATTTCCTGATAGGCCTGCATAGTTCAGTCCTTTAGGCACTTCTCTTTCTATACACATCTTGGCAAGCCTTTTTGTTATTACTTTTATTATTACTTTCTTAAATGTTTCAATTAGAGCTATTAGGCAGATATTGTTTAAGCTATATCCCTATTCTTCATCTTTTGGTATTGGATAAACTTGTGCAATTTTCCACTTGATTGGTATTTTTCCTCTCTTCAAACAGAGATCTGCAAAGGCTCTAAAGACTTTTTGTGTTTTCTTTCTTGCTTATTTAATCAGTATGTAGCTTATACTATATATGCCTGGAGCTGTTTCTATTTTAAGTTCTCTTAGTACTTTTTTCTATTTCTTTTCTTTGATGCTGTCCTCTAATTCTATATACCATTCTTCTTTAATATGTTCCTGTGGCTTGTAAACTTCTTTTCACCTTTCTGATATTTCTTCTAGTTTTGCATCTCCTATTCTAAATTGTTTTTTGTAATGTTCTGCTATACTGATCTTAACTAACTCTGGTTCTACTATTAAATTCGTTAGCTCTTCTTCTTATTCAATAATTCTGTCAAGTATTATCTTCTTATAGGATTTGTTTAACAGATTGGCTATCATTTTCCCTTGATCTATTTTAATTATTTTACATCTTTTGTCTATGTTTTCTTCTATTTGTCTTCTTTGATCTTGTTTTTATTCTTTTCTTTTCTTCACTTATAACAGTTTCTGCCAGCCTTTTATGTCTTCTATTCAGGTGCTTGACCATTGTCTGTATAGTTTGAACAGCCTTGCACCTTCTTTTTCTCCTATTATTTGTAGTTTCTCATTTATTTCTGTTCTTTCCTCTTTTGTTACTTCTTGACTTTCTCTTGTTTTTGCTTATTTAATTAATCTTTGCAGCTCTATAATGTTTTTCTCTTGGTATCGCTTCTTTGGGTCATTTTTTCTATTTGTCAGTATATTGTATATCTTCTTCTTTGGCAGATGCTTACTAGCTGCTGTAATAATTGCTTCTTTTAATATGTCCCATATGTTGTTTATATTTTTTGTTTTTTTTCTTTAAATGTTCTTTAGTACCTCTTTTGCTTCTAATCGTTTCTGCAACTCTTGTGTATACTTTTTTCAGTTCTTTTTCTTTGCTTGGTCATATAAATATACTGTTTTTGATTGTTTTTTTCTTTTAATTTCAGCTTTGCTATTTCTTGACATTATGTGTTTAATCCATATTTCTGTTTTTACTATTTTATAATCACTTTCAGTAATTCTTTCTGCATCTTCAATTTCTGCCTTCTGTAGACCTAAGGGCAGTTCCTTTAATATCTATATGTAGTCAATTCTTGTTGCTGCTTCTTCATTTGACCATGTGAATTCTTGACTTGTTGGATGCATGTCTCTGTAACTATCACTAAAGTTCTGCTTTTTCATTCAATTAAAAATTGGCAATCTTTTGAAGTTTGCTGCTTGTGAGTATTGTCTGTTCAATACATTATTTGCTGTATGATTGAAATCATTTAAAATAACTATTTGTGTTTGTCTTCTCTTCTTGGTGACTATTTTTACAATTTTTTGTTAAATCTTTTTCCCTATTGCCTTGTCACTTGGTGGTATATAAACTCCTAAAACTACTAACTCCAATTGCTTAAAGTATAGTATAAGTTC
>CAJVQA010002598.1:0-21561 GCA_910591915.1 Cetraspora pellucida | reverse complement strand
TCACAGCATATCCCTAGTACTTTAGTATACCCCTGTTTCTGACCTCAAACTCCCAATCCAGATAGCCTGGTAGGACTGTGACCTGTCCCTGGTACCCCAGGGTCTGCTCCCCAAGGTCCTTTTCCTCCAGTTCGAGTCTTTTGGCGGTCTGGTTGGTAGTACCCCTCACCGAGGTTCTTGCCCGTTCGATTTCTTCCACATTGGTATCCATTTCCTAGGTCTAGCCTTTACAGTAGTACTGTCGAAGATCTGTGTTATCTCTCTACTTGGGTCTTCCCAAGTGGACTTCGGTTATCCCAGTTCACAGGTTTACATGGCCACAGATGTCCTATGACCTGCCAGTTATCTGGTATGACCGTGTTACAGATACTGATCCCAACTGATCGATAGATAGCCGTTGTTGTATTACTGGTTTCAAGGACTTATCTTGTGTTTGCACTGCCCAATGCCGGTTTGCATTTCTCTGTGTAACTCCAACATTGCACAGATGCCCGTATACACTGATGTAACATAGGTGGTTTTCCAAATTTTTCACCATCAGTAGGTTTTGAACTCCTAACCTACCACTTGAAGGGTTGACAACTTATCCACTTCACTAAGTCGCCACACTCTAAGATTTGTAATAACTTAATTTTATTGATCAGTAAATAAATTAATGATAGTGTTGGTAATAATAAAAAAAAGAGCAAAATGTTATAAAGAATGTTTAAAAAGATCAAGATTAACTAAATCATAGCTTTGCTTATATCTTGAAATAGAAGTCAGATTGGTTTTTGATTGCATAATACATCTTGAGTAAGGTTGTTGAGTATATGTATTATTACAGAGTTATAGCCTTCTTAGTACAATACAACTAAATAACAAGGTTACCTAGTACAGTAATTAACTATTGCAAATATATATAGGATGAAAGTGTAGTAGTTTACTTTACTACACAGCAGCAGACAAATAGGTTAAGATAGTAACAGTATATAGATTAACTTTATTAAACAACACATAGTAACAATCTTGCTTGTAGAAATTATTCTAGAGAGGAAATATCACTTTTACAAGTTAAAAGTAAAGGTAGGAAGGTCTAGATCAAAATATAAGAACTTGAAATTGGCAAGAAGAGGAAAAATACCTTTTATATATCTTTTCATCTAGTAAGAATAGTGAAAATTCAAGCAATATTACTTGATACTATACTCAGAGTAATAGAAGTTTGAACAATATTAAATATTATTGTATTTGAGACAGTAGAGGTTCAAACAATATTAAATAATACTGTGCTTAGAATAGTAAAAATTATGCAGATGCAACTGAAAATATTATTTATATTATTTGTTATTCATGCTTAAAACACTTGGAGCTTGTGTTTAGACATTTGGATCTATGCAAAGGCACTTGGGATTTGTGCAAAGATACTTAAAGTTTATGCAAAAATACTTAAAGTTATGTTAAAAATACTTGAGATTCTTGTGCTTTAGAACATAATACAGTAATTTGTTGTTAGAATATATGAAACTTGTACAGAAGTACCTGAGATTTGTAAAATAATAGTAACATTACAAATGTTACTCAGTGTTATGTGACTATATCATGTTTCTAATAGCCAATTAAAATCTTTTTATCTATCTACTATATAATATAACTATCAACTAACTAATAACTAATAACTAATAATAAATATAATATATAAAATATAATAATGAATATATATAACTACTAATATTATCTTATAATATACTATACTAAAATCTACTTTGTAACATTTTTCTCTCCTTAAGAATTTTGGTTTACAAAATTCTTATAATTTTTATGCTATTCACAAAAGTCAACCAATTAATTAAACTTGGCTTTACTCATATCACTGATATGTTTTAGAATCAGTTTTTTTGTTTAATATATTAGTTCATAGTTAATAGCTTTGAACAATCAATAGGTTCTAGTCCAGGCCTTAATTCTACTTGCTTTTATAAACTTGTTATAATCTGGTTTGTCTACTAATAAGGCTTCTAAATGATAGCTATAAGCTAAATAATATATTTGATTATAGTTAAAAAGACTGGCAACTAACCAGTATGTATTAGTAATCTTGATATAGCAATTTTTCTATGTTGCTATGATGATTATTGGTACTATTACAGAGAAAATCTGACTTGATACTTTGTTAAACAGATCTATTTTTATTTTTGTCAATAGATCATCATTATAGATTATTAGCAATATGTATGAGGTTTCTATGTTAAGAATAAGAATAATACTATTGGCATCACAAATGATAGTATCTGGGTGTTGTATTTGTTTACAAAGGTTCTGTAATTTGAGAGCTTTGTAGTAAATTTGCAGAATAACTCATGTTGATAGGTTCTGTGATGGGTTTATTGTTGTTAAAATTATTAAAGATTTATTTGAAAGTATAGAGAAAATTAATATTAAAGGAAGGCATTTCTTTTAGCCTTTTTATATCTGTTAAAATTCTCTTTATACTTTTATGCCAAGTAATCTTTGGTACAGTAATTTGTAATTTATTTAACCTATGCTGTCTCTTATTAATTTTGTTTAATCTATGCTATTTCATATTTACTAGTAGCTAAATTTGTTTAATACATGCTTTTTCTTTGTGTTTCATTTAGACTAATTGTTTGCAATACATGTTAAACAATTTTTTGTTCTAAAATTTGAGCAAAATTTGTATCACCACATGTTTATTCTATTCTATTTTTGTAATTATCATGTTCTTTGTATCTTTTTTTCTTAGAAAGTGAAGTCTCTGAACCTTATTTACTAATTTGTTTAAAATTTGTAACTTTGTTTCAGTTGGTTCATCTATTTCTAAATTTAGCAATCATATTGTTTTTGTTATAATTGTTTTTTGTCTATCAATAAAATTTTGATTTTTTGTTGTATCTGTTTTTGTTATTTATTTTGTTCAATTTTTTCTATATTTTGGTCTACAAAACTTTTTATCTTTTTTTTTCTACTAGTTTTCTTGTCAAAAAACTTTTCTTGTTAATAAACTTGTCCTTTTATCTGTTATTTTTTTTGCTAAGGTATATATACTTTTTAAGCTGTAAGCTTGTCCTGCCTAATATTAAAGCATTTTAAAATAAGGCTAATCATCTATTTAGGTAATCTAGGCAGATAATCCATTTTGATCTTAGTAGACAATTTTCCTTTTGTTATTTCTTTTTTCTTTTCTTACAGTTAGGTGGTAGCCAATGCTTAACTGTTTTCAATATTTTTCTTTTTATTATTTTAGTATACTATTTAAAATATATTTTCTAATTTTTTGCTTTATAAATGCCTCACTAAAGCAAAATTAAGCAATTTTTACTTGTTTGTCCTTTTTCCAAAATCAAGTTGCAAATTTAGAGACTGAAGTGAATGAAAGAGTTTTATCAAGTTTTGAAGTAATTTAACAAAAATAGCAATAAAATACTATTTACAAGTGAGTAGTTATAAAAAGAAATTTGCTATAAGTTCAGATTGCAAATTTAAAAAATAAAATCTATAAGTTGTGAAGAAGGTTGAGAGAAAGAGAGGGCCAAAGATATTTTTGTAATATTTTGTAAATAGTAATAATAATAATAATAATAAAATTTTATATTAAATGTAATTAATTTTTTTTAAAAAATTTTTGTATTAAGTTTTTATAATTAATAAAATAATAATTAATAAAATAATAAATAATAAGTAAATAAGTAATGTTTATAAGAGTAATAATAAAATGTTAGATTTTATGAAACACAGTTTCAATAACAACTTGTGGTTTCCAGTTTCATCATTTATAATATTGTTCTAAGCAATCACTATTATAATATTTTTGTAATATTTGTTTTTTGTTGTTGCAAAGTTGATAAGCACTATTTTCTAATTTAGCATAAATAGTAAATGGTCCAGTTCTTTTATTTTCAAACATTGCAAAGTGTGAAGCTTCTAGATTCTTTCATTAGATTAAAACTTTATCTTCAATTTCAAATTCTTCTAGTTTTAGTTTTTTGTTATATCTTTCTTTTTGTTTTTCTTGCGATGCTTCTGTATTTTATCTGATTTGTTTTTATGTTTCTGGCAGTTTGTCTATTAAATCAAATGCTTGTAACAAAATAATTCTTCTAAGTTATTTCTGTATTAGTTTCTTTTATTAGCAAAATTAATTTTATAGGTAATACAGCTTGTTTTTCATAAGTTAGCTGAAAAGGTATATATCTGGTAGTAACATGCTTCTTAGTTTAATAAGCAAAAAGTACAGCAGAAATATTTATATCCTAATCTTCACTAGTTTCTACTTTTGCTAATAATTTATACAATGTTCTATTTAGTCTTTCTACTATACTATTTGTCTGTAGATGATATGATGATAAAAACTTATATTTTATAAGAAAGTTTTATATAAAACTCAAATTATTTCACTTTAAAAGTTAGGTCTTTGGTCTGAAAAAATAATTTTGGATATTTCATGTTTACAAACTATTTCTGTAAAGATAAATTTTGCAAGAGTTAGAGCACTTGCAGCTGGCATAGCTTAAGCTTCTGGTCATTAGATTAAATAATTTGTTGCAACAATAATGTATCTATTATTACAAGTAGTAATAGGCAATAGTTCTACTAAGTCAATTCCAATTCTTTCAAAGGCTTGTTCTATTTTAATAGAATGTAAAGATTCTTTTCTTTTAGCTTTGTTTTTTTTTTGGCATTGATTACAAGTCTTAATATATTTTTTAATATCTTTATACATTTGATCTTAGTAATATCTTTCTAAAATCTTATAATATATAACATTTATTTATAAATGTTTTGCAGTAAGATAACTATGTATCATATATAAAATAGGTTTACTTCTGTTCATTTAATAACTTCAAATAGTTTGTTTATAGATTTTTTGTTCTTTTTATACAAAAGTCTGTTTTGAATCATAAAATATTTAGCCTGATTAGTAAGTTGTTTCTATTAATAAGTAGTAAAATCTAAAGATATAATACTAGAATTTAAATAATTAAATAGATTATGATATTAGTCTAAGTTTATTATTTAAATTTTTATATTAAAGTCTCAAGAAGTTATTCACATTAGAGTGAATTCTATCTTGTTTATGAATAATTGTAAAGTGATAAGGTTGAAGTTTTAAAATCTAGTATTTAATACATTCTTTGGATTCTACAATTTTAAGCCATTTTAATGCTAAGTGATTAGTTATTAAAATAAATTCTATAGCTTCTAGATAACTATGAAAATGTTTAATGGCCTATACTATTTCAGCACATTCTAATTCTGTAGCAAAATAATTTTGCTCTTGGGGTAATAAACTTTTACTAGTATAAGCAATAGAATATTCTCTATTATTTCTATCTTTTTGGCTTAATGTAGTTTCAAAACCATGATATAAAGCATTTATAGCAAGTATAAATCTTTTGCTAAAATCAGAATAAACTAGTATAAGTGCAGCAACAAGATTTTCTTTAAGTAATTCAAAGGCTTGTTGTTGTTTACTTCTCTAATAATAAGGTTCATTTTTATATAGGAGTTTGTTAAGAGATTAGACTATTGCTAAAAAGTTTCAGATAAATTGTCTATAGTATCTAGCTAAACCAAAAAAAGATCTTAATTTAGTAATATTTTTAGAAGGTTAAATCTTTTGTATAGCATCAATTTTTGCAGAGTCTGGGACTATTTCTTTTGAGCTGATCATGTGTTCTAAGAAGGGTAATAATTTTATCTAAAAGTTGCACTTGTTAAGATTGAGGTTTAATTTAGCTTTTCTAATTTGTTAAAACAGTATTCTTAAATGTTTCAAATAATCCTTAAATGGTTTTAAGTATTATCAAGATAGACAACAACAAATTTTTATGCAATTCCTTTATACACTCTGTCTATAAGTTGTTGGAATTTACTAGTGCATTGCATAATCCAAATAGCATTATATTAAATTTATAAATGCTATATTTTGTAATAAATACAGCTTTTCTCTATCTTTTGGATCTATCATAACTTGCTAGTAGCTACTAACTAAGTCTAAGTTGAGAACTATTGTATCCAGATAATGCATTTAACATTTCTTGTATTCTTAATAAGAGATAAACATCCTTTTTAGTAATATTGTTAAATTTTCTATAATATATACAAAACCTTAACTTTTTATTCTTCTTTCATACTAGAACAACAGATAATGCTCAAGGGCTTTCTGATAGTTGAATTATATTGTTTTCTAGCATTTGTTTAATTTCTTTTTTAATAAAGTTCTGTTCATCAGACAGCATGTTGTAAGGGTGTAGTTTAACAGATGGTATATCTTCTATGTAAATACAATGTTTAACTTTATCTGTTATGCCAAGTTCTGTAATATCTTTAACAAATAAATCAGTAAATTCTTCTAATAAGTTTTTGAACAATTATCTTTGTTCTTTAGTAAGTAGTCTTATATTTATAGTATCTGTTTTTTCTAAAGCATATTCCTTATATAATATTAGAGTATCTATTATATATACATGTTTTTCTTTTAATGCATTTTTTTGCAAAGTCTGTTGCAAAGCTTTTTCTTCTATTAGTAATTCTTTCTCAAATAATAATTCTTTAATTTTCTTGTTTTTTATTTTTTCTAAGTCTTTTGGATCTTTTAAGTCTTTTGAATCTTTTAAATCTTCTGAGTTAGGTAGTTTTTGATTTTGCCTAGAATACTTCAAAAATTTTGGAGTGCAAAGGCCAAACAAGAATAATAGTTTACTCATTTTTGATGATAAGTTATTTGATTTTGAAAAAATTCTAACATCTTTTCAAAATTGTCTTCTAGATATTGAATTCTGGCTTCCAATCTGGTAATAATTTGATCTTTTTTATTTTCTTTTTCATCTTTTCTTTTCTTAGAAATAGTGTTCTCACTTATTTCTATAGATTCTATAATAGCAGTTTTTTTTGATAATTCTATTACTTTTATAATATTTTCTTCTTCTAAAATAGTTTCTTTAGCAAAAGTTAACTCATTTAACTCTTGGTACATTCATCACAATATTCTTAATGTTTTTTCAATTCTGTACATTATTTGGCAAAAAAACATTTATAACAAAGAGCTACTTTGTTTTTAAAATTCTTTCTTAAATTTTTTACTGCTTTTTGAATATCAAAGTCTAAATAAGCAGTATTAAAATATTTATCTAAGATCTGTTGTAAGATGGCTTCTTCTTCTTTGTAAGATTTACTTGTTCTGTTCAAAGTAAGATGATAATTTCATCAGAAGTTCATTTATGACTATATTTATCATAGTCTTGTTTTTTTATAGCTTCTTCTATAGTCTGAGTATTTTCTTCTAATAAGACTTTAGCAAGTTGATAAATTCTATTTTGGTTCAAGTTATACTAACTTCTAGCACTTTTGTTAGACTCAGTATAGTGTTTAATTCTGTTTCAAATTTTATAATTAGGATTATATTGCAAATCTAAACTAACTTTATAAGCATACATATGTTCTAATTCACAAAACCATAGGTTTTCTTGCATATTTTCTAAGTAGTGCATTTTTGATTAAAGTTTCTAAATATTATACACTTTATATTAAACAAGGGTTCTTCTTTCTAGTCTTGTTGTATAATATTTATAAGTTTTTAGTTCATAAATATCAAGGCTTTCATAGTAGGTCTTGTAACAAGCAATACAAGCAAGTTGAGTTTTTAGCTTGTATAATTTTTCTAATTGTTGTAAAGTAAAACAAAGTCAATAATAATGAGTTCTTCTTTTACTATAATAGAATAGTTTTTCTTGTTCGACTAAGTTTCAATTATATCTATATTTATAAGTCAGATTATCTAGCTTCATTTGAGCAACAGGACAATTTATTTCTATATAGCTATACTCATTATAGTTATAATATTAGTTTTCTGAACAGTCTTTAAACAGATAAGTAGTTTGTTTGCAATTTTTGCAAGCCAATTGTCTTCTTGGTTTGTTGGAATAGTTGGTAGATTGGTGACTATATCTATTGCAATGTTGGCATCTATTTTTAGACTAGTTTTCATGTTGGTGAGTAGTTTTGTTGCAAATATAACATGCAGGATAGTTTTTTTTTTAAAAGTATATGCTCTATTCTTTATTATAATCTTCTTTCTTAGAAGTTATAGAAAAGGCATAAGCTTTATAGGATGTTAAATATTCTTGCTTGTATAGTTTAAAATCTTCTGAAGTAGTGCAAGTAGGTTGATTTTCTTGAGGTTGTTCTTGCTCATAAGATGTATTAAGAACAATTTTTCTTTCTTTCTAATAAATAGTATATTGGAAACTTTTCTAGTTATAGTTAGCTTCTACTTTTTTTAACTAATTATTTTCTAATAGAAATAAATAAGAAGTAGCAAATACAACTTCTACATCTAAAGAAATAAGTTGTTCTTGAACTTTAATAGATAGGTTTCTAATAATTTCTAATAGTCTGGAGGTAGTTCTAGTAGCAGTACAATAATGCTCTTGAATGGTTCTTCTATTTTTAATTCTAATTCTTTTACTGTCTGATGCGAAATCATACTAATAGAGATTTTACTATTAATAATAGCAGAATAGGTTTAGTCTTGGATGTCAATATAAAATTTAACAAGAGTAATAGTAGAAGTATAATGAGGTTTGGTAATTTTTTGGTTCTCTGCTATTATATAAGCAGTAAAAACAGTCCTAATAGAATAA
This sequence comes from Cetraspora pellucida, assembly GCA_910591915.1. Lineage (NCBI taxonomy): Eukaryota > Fungi > Glomeromycota > Glomeromycetes > Diversisporales > Gigasporaceae > Cetraspora > Cetraspora pellucida. The sequence goes on along the minus strand of CAJVQA010002598.1, from coordinate 12,919 downwards.
TTGTTTAACAACCTTTTTTAATTATTAGTATTTAGAGTAGTTTGTATTTTAGCTACATTTACATTTTGATAATAAGATGGGAGTGAATAATTAAATCTTGGTCTTCATATTTCTTGGCTTCTGTCTCTAGATCTGTTTCTTTCTAAATAGTTTCTGTTTCTGGATCTGCTTCTGCTTCTATTCCTTTGATAATTATTTCTTTAATTGTTGTAATTTCTTTTGTTATTATTATTGTAATTATTATTGTTGTTTTTTCTTTTTTCAAAGTTTCTGTTTTTTTGGTTTTTATTATATCTCTTTCTATAATTTGTTATAAAATGTTTAGGATTATCACAGTAATAGCAAAGAGTTCTGTTCTGTGCAAAGTTAGGTCTAAAGTTAGAGCTATTTTTCTTTTTGCAATATAAGCTGTATAAAGTTATAAAGATTGTTGAGCTTGTGATGTTAGTTAAGGTTAGGTTATAACTAAGTTGATGTATAGTTGGGCTAGTTGTTTGATAATGTTATTAACACTATCTTTTTCTGGAGTGGCATTATTTTTTTTAGTTTTTAATGTTTTGCTTCTTAAATAGCAGCAGCTAAGTTATTAAGAACTAATGCTTGTACAGATATTATATATTCAGATTACAATCTTTTAATAAAAAGCTAAACAATAAAGTTATTTAAGAAGGCCTCCTCAGGGTTTACCTTTCTTCAAAGCTTTTTAAACTAAACAATATATATATCAACAGTTTTGGTTCCTTATTTAAGGTTAAAGAATTCTTGTTGGCATATAGTTTTCTTCTTGACTGTTTTGAATTGTTTAAGAAATTAAGTTTTAAATTGATTACTATTACCTTTATTATATAATGCAAAATGCTTATAACCAAGTCCTTTGAGCCAATCTTCTGCATTGTTCTTTATATATGCTTGAGTAATTGCAAGTTTTATAGCTGCAGTCTATTCATTGGCAATAGTAGCTCATTTAAATTCATTAATCCAATCAACTGGATCTTTAGTTGCATTAACTTTAAATTGTACAATTTTAAATAGTAATTTTTTTCCAGCTTTAAGAGTATCAACTAGTCTATTTATTGCAGCAACAGCATTGTCTATAGCTTTTTTATCTTTAGAGTCAAGTCCATCAGTAATAGTTTCATTTGAGCTTTCTGGTTCTTCTTTTTTTGATAAAGGTTGTTTTTCTAAAAATTCTGTTTTCTCAGAGTAGTCTTGTTCTGTTAATAGATTAAGATATTTAATAGTTAAAGTTGTGTTCTCTTGAGTATGAGTTTCTAGATCTCAGACAAATTTTTCAAGGTCAATAGGTTAATAATAATTAAATAATATTTTAATAATAGATTAAGCAATTAAAATTTCAGGATAATTAGTTACTTCTGGTAAGTTAAAAGTTGAAAAAGTGTTTTTCTTAGTTGTAATAAAATTTTTAGTTGTTGTAGATGAAGTTTCTTCTAGGCTTAATTCAATATAAGAACAAGATAAAAGAAGATTAAGTTCTTTGGTTACAAATCTGGTAAATCTATTAACTAGTTTTGGTATAGTTAAAGTTGAAAATTGAGGGATATAAGAAGGTTTATTAAAAATGTAAAAGGGTTCTTAAGTAATTTTTCTTTTTTGTGAAACTTCTGATTGAATAAAAATAGAAGGTAATAATCCTATTCTTGATAAGTTATTTGGTTGGTAATAAGTATAATGTCAACTAGTTAGGTTTCTACTATATAAAGCTGAAGAACTAGAGTTTGCAATAGGTATTAAAGTTCAAGTAGAGGTAACAATAGCAGTAATATGAAAAGTAAAAGTTATAACAGACTCTTCTATAGTAATAACAGTTTCTTGTTGTATTTATTAAAAAGTAAATGCACTAGTTTCTTCTTCAGAACCTTGTAATGATTCTAATGCAGCAGCTTGTAAAGTTTCAATATATTGTTAGACTCTAACTGTATCATTAATAAAAATATCAAATAAAATTCTTTGATTAAGAGTAATTGATAGTACTGAATAATAAGAAGTATATCCTCGAAAGATACTTTGTACAATATCTCAAGAGTTAGTTATTTGGTTTTAATAATAATAACTAAAAATAATGTTTTTAGTAGAAACTTGAGCAACTGAGCATCTAGCAGTATCTAATCTTAAAAAGTTAAAATAAATAACTTTACTAAAAGAAATAGCTTGGTAGGTTTTGAAATACCAAGACCAAAATTTAGCAAAATGTCTATGAGAGTTAGAAGATAAATAATACTGTAGATAAGATAAATTAATTGCAAGGGTTTGCAATACAGTTGTAGTAAGAAAAGGTTTTTCACTATAAATCTGTTAGTGTTTTTGAATATGTTTTAAATAAAATTGAGTAAAAAAATCTTCTATAAAATAAATTTCTTCAAGAAGAGTTAGTATTAATAAGTAATAAAATAATAAAAATTAAGAAAATAAATCTAAAATAATGGTACTAATAAGTAAAGAATTTAATTAATCAAATCACAAGTTTAAACAATTCAAAATATATTCATTGGCTGGTAAGTAATATCAAAATTAAAAATTAAAATCAAAAATCAAAATCAAAAATCAAAACCAAGATTATTTCAAAAATCAAAAATTTAAAGATAGAAAATAAAAGTATAAACTTCTTTAATTCCAAAATACAAAATACAAATTATAAAATAATTTAATTCAATTTGAGTTAGTAGAGATATACCTAAATAATAATTTCAAAATTTCAAAATGCTTTTTTACAATTACTGCTTTCAAAATAAAATTCTTTTTAGAAAAAAAATTATTTTCTAAAGTAGTTTTCTTGAAAGAGATTTCTATTCTTTTTCTAAGATACTATTAGCTTTTCTGGAATAATTTTTAGCTTTCTGCCAAAAGACACCAAAATGTTATAGGGTTATAGTTTTCTTAATATAATATAACCAAGTAACAAGATCATCTAGTACTATTACAAATATATATAAGATAGAGTTATAATAGTTCACTTTACTACATAGTAGCAGATAAACAATTTAAGATAATAACAGTATATAAATTAACTTTATTAAATAATACATAGTAACAATCTTATTTGTAAGAATTATCCTAGAAAAAGAATATTACTTTTACAAATTAGAGATAAAGATAGAAAGATCTAGGTTGAAGTATAGGAACTTAGAATTAGCAGAAAAGAGAAAAAATACTCTTTATATATCTTTTTATCTAATAAGAATAGTAGAAATTTAAACAATATTACTTGATACTATATTTGTGATAATGAGAGTTTAAATAATATTAGATATTATTGTATTTGAGACAATAGAGATTTGAACAACATTAAATAATACTGTGTTTAGAGTAATGGAGATTGTATAGAGACAACTGTTAATATTGTTTATATCATTTGTTATTTATATTTGAAACACTTGGGTCTTGTGTTTAGGCACTTGAATCTGTACAAAAACACTTAAAATTTGTATAAGAATACTTGGAGTTTATATAAAGACACTTGGAGTTTATGTTAGGAATACTTGGAATTCTTGTACTACAGCACTTGGCACAGTAATTTGATACTAAAATACATAAAACTTCTATAAAGATACTTGGAATTTGTAAGATGATAGTAACATCACAGATGTTACTCAGTGTTATGTAGTTGTACTATATTTCTAATAGCCAATTAAAATCTTTTTATCTATTTATTATATAATATAACTATTAACTAACTAATAACTAATAACTAATAACTAATAACTAATAATAAATAAAATACAATAATGAATATATATAACTACTAATATTATTTTATAATATATTATATTAAAATTTACTTTGTAACAATATAAATATTAAGGTACTGTTGTTTGATAGAGCAACATAATTGTATAATAAGAGAATTAGATGTTATGAGAATATTATACTAATTCTATTTGTAATAATTTTTGTATAGACTTTACAAGTATATTCAATTAGGCTTATAGAATGAGTAAGATTAAGATCTCTATCAAATGTATTATGTTTTGAAGTTATTAAATTATTTTCAATCTTTAATTAGTAATTATTATTATATAATCTGTAATTAGGCTAATATTTTATATTTTATATAAAAATTTATAAAATTAATATTAGAATTTGTAAAAAAACTTTTATTTAAATAATTTTTAATCTATAAATTTTTAAGAAATAATTTTATTACTATTATGTTCAACTCTTAAAGATGATTTTAAAAAATCTAAAATTATCCAAATTTAATCACAGAATTATAAACTAATATATGATTAGATAAGTAACATACCTAATATAAGGATATTAATAAAAAACACAAAAATTTTTTTTAAATAAATTTTTTAAAACTTTAAATAAAAATAACTTAACAACTTAATTAAATTTTATAATTTTTTTAAAAAAATAATTTGAGAGATAAGATCTTGTAACCTAATAATCTAGGAACTCTTCACTTTACAGAAAAGATCAACAGTTTAATTTTAACTGAAAACAAAACTCTATAATCTATGAAACTATATAAATGTATATGAAACCTTATAATTTAAGTCTGTGTAAATAGAAAATTAGTATATAAGGAAGTTCTTAGAAAGAAATTTTCCAATATGAAAAAATAATGCTCAATGTGAAAAAAACAATGAATATATCAGAAATAGAAAGAAGATGCACTAACAGGTGATACAATGAACATAAAAGAAAACTATAGAAAAGAAATAGACTTATTGAAATTCAAACATCTCTGATACCAAACTGATTTAATAAATACTGGATATACTAAATTAGATAAATCTAAAAGGTAATCATGATACCATACTTAGTAAGTCTGCATTGAGAATAAATTTGAAGAACTATGGATACTTAGTAACATCTAATGAGATGATATTTAGATATAAATAGTAATTAAATAACCCTAACCCAAATGTCACTATATTGGTAATGTAAGTATTGCATATATATATAAAAATAGTATTGAAAATCAGAAAATTTAAATAGGGAACTCATAGACAGGTTTCAGGTATGACATCTAGTGAGTAATGTGTGAACAGAGCCCTTAATTAGATCATGACTAAAGTTATACATATAACTAGTTGTACTTTCATTAATAGACTATGTATATTACATGTAATCATATATTACTTAATAAAAGACATGCGGGCAAGATTGCCGCTTCAAACTAAAAAATAAAAAAATAATTCTAACTTATAGAATTTATTTACTAAATTTAATTAAGTTTTTGTTGAGTTATTTTTGTTTAAAGATTTAAAAAAATTCCACTAAAAAAAATTTGATGCGTTTCCATTGACTCACCTCCAAATGTTATACAATTAGTTAGACATAGGTCTAACCAAATTGTGCAACATATAAGGTGTGTAACTTACTTGACTACATCTGTGATTGGATTTTGGATTTTGCTTGTTAGAATCGTCTTAAAGAGATAACATAATGGTAACAAAATTATTTCTTATTTGAAGTTTAAAAAAAAACCCTCCAATATCAATTCCATAAATCCGCCTATATGACAATATGAGTACCCTTATTAAAATCAAATTTATTAATTCAGACAATACTGATTAAAAACTAGGAAACGAGAACCGTTACACATTAAGATGTAAAAAAACTGCAAAATAGTACCCGTTAGACTATAAAATAAATAAAATAGTGTCCAGGCCACACAACGAGGACTTTAGTGTTAAAAGTGGTCTAGAAAGCAATAATAAATTAAAGAAGAACCAATAGTTTCTATGAATAATACACGATCCATTCTAACTTAAGAGGTATTCATTCAAAGTACGCATCATGAAATCCTTCTTTTAGTATGGGTAAACACACTTCCCTATATTTTAGTAAAAGCAAACACTGGGTAGAATCGCACTAAAAACCTTATGAATGGAGTATAACAAATATAAAAATACAAACACCCTAGGTCATATGAGTTTTTCCCATAGGAATAATAGAGTTAATTAATACATTCTACGATACATGTTCTTGTAAAAAAAGCATTGAATCAAAAAAGAAAAAAAAATTAAATCAATTAAGTATAAAGCTCTGTTCACGTGAATCAAATACTAACTCAAGTAGGCAAAACATACAAACCAATCATTTTACATTTTGATAATAGCCAATCACACCATTTCTATGAATTCGTAATGATACATATATTATCAGATAAGGACAGTTTATTGAATATTTTCTCCCTTTATTATAATCACAATGGATTTTCAAAATAGACCAGGTTTGTTGAAAACTTGAATTACAGTTCTTCTCAACGATTTTTACTCATACCGAGTTTTAACATCTACGATTATTGTTAGGTTCGAAGGTGGGTAGCGGTGGTGTGGCCGGTTATTCTGAGACTAATGTTGATCGACGTGAACGTCTTCGTAAACTTGCATTGGAAACAATTGACTTGAACAAAGATCCATACTTTATGAAAAATCATCTCGGATCTTATGAATGTAAACTTTGTTTGACCTTGCACACTAATGAAGGTAGTTACCTCGCTCACACTCAAGGCAAAAAACATCAAACAAACCTTGCGCGACGTGCAGCTAGGGAAGCCAAAGAGAACAATAACATTCAACCAGCATTACAAGCACAAGCAAAAATTCAAATTAAAAAGAATTTGGTTAAGATTGGAAGACCTGGCTATAAAGTAACAAAAGTTCGTGATCCAATCACCAGACAACTTGGGTTATTGTTTCAAATTCAATATCCAGAAATTGGGTTGGATGTTATACCTCGTCATCGTTTCATGTCAGCTTACGAACAAAGAATTGAACCACCAAATAAAGCACATCAATATTTACTATTTGCCGCAGAACCATATGAGACGATCTCGTTCAAAGTACAAAGTAAAGAAGTTGACAAAGGAGAAGGAAAATTTTTCACACATTGGGATCCAGATTCCAAACAATTTTCTTTACAGTTCTTTTTTAAGAACGATAGACCAGGGATGTATTCAGAAGGTGTTCCACCGGGCATGGAAAGAGCACCTATTGTTAATCCTTTAAATCCTTACAATGCACCAGCAATGCGTGGACCAACATATGTACATAATTAGATATATAACTAGAGATGGTAAAGTTAGTTTGGGTTTGTGATTTAGGTTCTAAATTAAAAACCTAAGAACTGGGTTTTTAAAACTTGGTTCTCAATATTGTTGTACGACGTAAAAAATAAAAATATATTAATAAAAAGTTACCTAATTCATATCAAACCTTTAGGATATATATTTTTTGATTTTCGAATAACTCGACTTTTATAAGGTAAAAAGGGTAATATTATGGTGGATAAAGTGATAGATCACATAATATCAAAGTTGGCATAAGGTCTATTAAATAGAATCTAATGACTCTTATACCATTCAATTTGTCTCACCAAGGCGAATCGAAGGATATAAAGCACATTCGTTTCTATATAAATAAGATTTTGGCTGGACCAGACAATTTTTTTATATCAAGAACCAGTTGTTGTGCATTTTGCATAATGATTTTCATTTATTAATTCAATGTAATTACCTTTATCTTTTATAACTTCGCGTAATTCTTACTATTTTAAAAAAATTATTGCTTAATTTGTGCGTAATATTTTTTTTCCTTTAATATTACAGAGTAAATCTACAGTGGCTTCCAAAAAGAATGCATTACCTGAAAGCAAAATCTGAACTTAAATATCTCCTCAACGATAAGTTTTGAAATAATTTTTTTCTTTATTTAATTAAGCACAAGCACATAATATTTAATGCTAAAATTTTAATAAAATTGAATCACACGATTTTGACCTCTATTGCGATGGGTTTGGGTCAAAATCCCGACAGACAGAATCCCGATAGGTCATAATCTGTGTTGTCAATTTCTTGTTCTATTGATAAAAATTATATTATGTTCTAATTTCTATTGCTCTATTCTATTGTTCTATTTATTTATTGCTATATTAATATCTTGTTGGCAATTTTTTGTTCTATTGACAAAATTTTTATTCTATTTTAAATTCTATTGTTCTATTTATCTATTGCTGCCAACACTGGTCACAATCCCGACAGTCAAATATTCCGGCAATTAACAACTCTGATAAAAAATAACAGACCATAGCAAACCCTATATTAACCCTTATCTAAAGTGACCTAACCCTAAGGTTAATTAAATTATAAGAGTCTATTTCGCTTTAAACATATCGCATACTTGGGATTTTCTACTTAAAAATTCTGGCTGTCGGAATTTTTAATTGTCGGGATTACTGTCGGGATTTTGACCCGCTCCCATTGCGATTTATTAAATTTTGGAGGAGACCTAATTAAAAATTTAAACTTTGAACAATATTACAGACAATGGCCCAGATAAATTCAATTTGAAGATTTCAGACCGTTACGCAGGTTTTTTAGAATTCAAAAATGTCCTTTGGCATTAAAACTGTTAGGTTCTCATCGAGATGTATGCATTTTAGCCAAACAAAACTTCGTGATTAAAAATTTAATAGTAAATTATTATTAAATTTTTAATTACAAAGTTTTGTTTGGCTAAAAATGCATACATCTCGACGAGAACCTAACCGTTTTAATGCCCAAGGACATTTTTGAATTCTAAAAACCTACGTAACGGTCTGAAACCTTCAAATTGAACTTATCTGGGCCATTGTCTGTAATATTGTTCAAAGTTTAAATTATTAATTAGGTCTCTCAAAAAGAATATCTGACAAACCGTAACATAGGTCATTTTCATTAAAATTTTAGCATTAAATATTGGGAAATTCTATTTTGATCCAGGTAAAAATAACCCGACGGGGGGTATTTTCGTATCGCACAACACAAACTATTAGACTTCGTAATAATTTGTATCATATAGTATGAAAATACCCCTGTTGAGTTATTTTGGCCCAGGTCAAAATAGATTTTCCCAAAAATTACTCCAAAAATAACTTATCGTTGAGGAAATATTTAAGTTCAAAATTTGGCTTTCAGGTGATGCTTTCATTTTGGGAGCCACTGTATATAAAGATTGCTTATCGCTATCATAACAATATAGAACATCTACTTTAACAAGATCGAATATAATAATCTACGACAATTTCGCGGTTCTGACAATGACGATTCCAACGACGAAGTCGCACATAAAAAAGAAAGCGTTAATAAAGAAAAAAAGAATATGACATGGCAAAACACTGATGTAATCTCGCGAGAATTAATCATATGATGTTATATATCGCGCGAAATAAATTTTTAATATTGAAAATTTATCAAATGCTAATGTTTTTTTGATAAAGATAATTAGGCCAAATTTTTTAAAGAAACAAAAAAAATAGTTATCACTAAAACTTATTCAAAACTTCGTCCTGTATAAAGATGTACCTCGAGTTCGCGAGTCTCATGTGATAAAAATTCATTTGAGAATTTAATCGAACAATTTATCTCGCGCGAAGTACATCTCTAATCCTGTATAAGATCATCTCACATTTCAACGACGACTTCAACCACCTTATTATATTACATCACCTCTGGCAACAAGCTTATTTTTATTGGAACATATTACAAACTTTAAACTTAGGTTCCAAATTAGAACCTGGTTTTTAAAAACTAGATTCTAAAAACCAGGTTTTATGGATCTAAACCAAAAACTTTGCCATCCCTAAGGACTCTTATTTTTTGACCAAGTTCATCAATTTACTAATTTCTCAAAGGTCATCTTTCAGGATTTGTTTAAAACAGTCAACATTTCATAGTAGGCAGTATCCTCTATTTGATTCAATAAAAGAATAAGCAGATAAAATACAAATAACGACAATATTATTTAGAGAAATTGACTATGTTAATACAGATTTGTAAAAAACGTTATTGCTAATAGAACTTAAGTCTCCATTTACTAAAAACAAATTAGAATCAATCGACTAAACATGACCAACTAATTATGGATCATGCACAGAGACTTTGGATCATCGATAGAGAAAGTATTTATACATATAACAGTTGTTATCTTTATTTGTATGTATTTAAAAATAAATATACGCATATACACTATTTATGCTTATGATGAAACAATGATTCCATTGCCTGTATAAAATCATTTTTTCCATCTCCATCCATATCTCCACTTAATATTGCTTTTAGTGATACTTTGAACTTGTCTTCTTTGAATATATTTTCACGTAATTCCACGTGTAAAAGTTCCAACAATTTTTCCTCAAACTCTTTAACATACGGTTCTAAAAATTCTTTAATTTTCTCGGGGAGTTTATGAAAAATCTTGTCACAAGATTTAGAGATGAAATCTTCTTCCTTTGCGGCAAATTTATTCAATAGTTGTCCCAATTTTCCTTCACGTAAGTGAATTCCGCGATCAGTCACCCCTCGATGTTTAGAAAAAAGTCCAACTTTTTCAGTCAACTTGCGTTTAACATGTTCAGGTAGTCTGATACTGACTTTTTGCTTAACATCGTCACCAAACTCTCGAACAGGAGGTTTAACAAATTCTATAAATCTGTCTATAATCCCTTCTTTTCCTCCCAATAAAAAAGATAAATCTATTTCCTTCCACCATGACTCCTCATCTTTCTTTTCTTTCTTGCGTGTTACTTCGCTTACTGCATTCTTAGCTTCTCTTACTACGACTGTCGTTAAATCATCTGATGAATTGACTGTAATTTCATCAAGTCGTTCTTTTGTAAGCGCTCGAACTTCATCCTTAAAATCCCCCGACATCTGTTCTGACATTGTTGTAGCAACTTGACATATAGCATCAAAAAAGTCATCCCCATCATCATCTGAATGCTTCTTTAAATGTTCCATCACTTGATGGGGAAGATTTTCGACAATGACTTCTTTGAGCCATTCCAAACAATGATCAACATGCTTCTGAAGTTTTTCTTGATGTTTATCGATGTATTTATTAAGTGCGGCTTGAATTTTTTCACGCATTTTTAATTAAAATACTTTTTTTGCAGATCTTTAAATAAGTTTTTTCAAGTGAGCTTTTTTTTTAAAAAAAAGGGGTTAAAAAAAAAAAAAGAATTATTTCCTTTTATATAAAAAAAATTTTCATAGCTGAACATTAAAAGATACGTATGTTGGTATCAGATATATTTTGCCTTACACGGTCAGCAAAAACCGTGTGAATTTTTAACGTACATGTTAATGTATGACAACGGTTATGCATTGATTTTAAATCTACTTACTATAGCCAAATCGCCAAAAAAGAATGTTCTATCATTCTCCCCTTACGATGCTGATCAAAAAGCCTTCACAATATTAACGCTAAATTAATGCCCAAACATAGAAATCGCTTTGAACTATATGATTATGGATGTCATTTTTATGTCAAAGTTCGGCTCAGCCCGGCCGGCCAGCATCAGGAATGGTAAATACCTGGTCATTTGATCAAATCCAAATGTTTCAAATAATAACCGGGTCATTTAGATATAAAAATAATTTTATTGGTCGAAATGCTCATTTAAAAAAGTTATCGAACTCTTACTTAATCGTAGCTATATTGAGGTCAAAGTTTTACTAAGTCAAATAACATTTATGTCTTAAATTTAATAATTTTGAATTTTTACAGATCTATAGAATTCAAATAAAAAAAAACGTTCATTAAATTTAATATAATGGTTATTGAGATATCTTCAAAGTTTGGTTAAAAATTTTGCTATAGTTACTATGTGATAGACATTTTAAAAAAATTTTAAAACTTTAATTGAATATATCTCAATAACTATTACATCAAATTCAATAATTTTTTTTTATTTGAATTTTATAAATATGTAAAATTTAAATAAAAAAGTTCATTAAATTTGATATTGTAATCATTAATATATTTGATTAAAGTTTAATCAAAAATTTTATACAGTTATTACGTATATAATAGATGTTTTAAAAAAATTTTAAACTTTAATTAAATATATTTTGACAATTATTACATCAAATTTGATGATTTTTTAATTTAAATTTTATAAAACTATAGAATTAAAATAAAAAAAGTTCATTTAATTTGATATAATAATTATTAAGATATCTTTGAAAAATAATTTATATATATATTTTTTTAATGTTAAAGTCCTTATCTTTAAGATATGACATTTTTATTTAAGTATATAGAACACAGCATGCTATCAGAGGCTACCTTACAGTGGAGGTTACAATTAGTTACACATACACTTTTGGTATCTAATTTAAGTAGTCTGCTTATACATTATTATATAAGTTCTATACTAGATGTCATACCTGCAAGTTAATTAGGAGTCTTGTCTATTTAAATCCTCTGTATATGAAAATAATTTATATAATATAAATAATAAAAATTTATAATATAAATAGTAACTTTTTATATAGTTTGTTATTAATAAAAATTAAGCAAATTTACATTTAAAAAAAAATTAATATTTTAACTTTTATATAATTGCTAATACTTTAATGAGTTTTAAAACTATTTTAATAATATTTTTTTTTCTCTTCACTTAAGTAATCTTGTCAGTCATCTTTATTATAATTTTTGTATAAATATATATAATATTATATAAGTTTTGACTTAGCATTCTGTAGATACTTCTATAAGCTTTACAAGTAATCTGACTGTACTGACTATTTAACTTTATAAGAAATTAAAATATATCAGAAATTGCATCTCACCATTACTCTACAATAAGATATTACTAATTTAATAACATCTTCTTATAGAGAAGTAAACAAAAATAAAAAAAATTTATTTAAAAAAAATACAGTGATATAAAAGTAAATAATAAAAGATATAACACAAAAAATAAAAGAAAAAATAGAAGAAATAGAGGTGAGTCAATAGAAAAGAGACAAATTATTTTTAGTAAAATTTTTTAAATTTTTAAATTTTAATAACTCAATAACTATTTAATCAAATCTATTAAAAATATTTTTATTTTAATCTTGAAATTATATAGAACTAAAATAAAAAAAATTTATTAAATTTAATAAAATAGTTGTTAAGATATT